>OMKZ01008298.1:0-13017 GCA_900302535.1 Neoniphon sammara | reverse complement strand
AATTTTAACAGTTGTCCAGTAGTGCTGTCTGCTGTGTATTAACCTGACTTCTGCACAACACAACTGATGGTCCCAACCCCATTGATAAAGCAAGAAATTCCACTAATTAACCCTGATAAGGCACACCTGTGAAGTGAAAACCATTTCAGGTGACTCATCAAGCTCATCGAGAGAATGCCAAGAGTGTGCAAAGCAGTAATCAGAGCAAAGGGTGGTTATTTTGAAGAAACTAGAATATAAAACATGTTTTCAGTTATTTCACCTTTTTTTTGTTAAGTACACAACTCCACGTGTGTTCATTCATAGTTTTGATGCCTTCAGTGAGAATCTACAATGTAAATAGTCATGAAAATAAAGAAAACGCATTGAATGAGAAGGTGTGTCCAAACTTTTGGCCTGTACTGTATATATATATATAAAAGTCTATATAAGCGTCTATATAAGTTTCTATACTGTCTATATAAGTTTACCATGCCTTTAAATTTTGGAAAACCTTATTGAAAAAATCTGTTGGAAATCTGCTGAGTTAGTCCATGGTTGAAGTAACATCTGGGTTGGCCTACAAAAAAATCATTCGTACAACATTCTTGCTGGTCAACCTTCGCATTGCTTCTTCGTTGAGTGAGGCTGAACCAGGTTCAGGTTTGGTAGCTCAGGTTTCTGGAGATGAAAGCATGAGCCCACAGGATGTCACTCACATCTGTTGGTCGAAAAACAGACACAATCTGCCAGACATTGATGTGTGACTGGTATTTTGACTGATCGGTCGGTTCAGTTTCAAAATATTACACTTATCCTGCAGTATAATCAAAGTATCCAGTTGTATGCTCACTACTTGGCTATGGTGAAACGTGTGTTGACACCGTAGACATGGAAAACAACTACTTACTAGACCCAGAGATTCAGTGCTTTATGCTTTTGAGCTTGAATTAATTTTAGAAGTAAATTTAGTTTTGTACAATAAACATTTCTAGCAACTTAGATTCACCACGCGGTGCACGCCTTGTTTCACTGGCATTATGGTGTCATTATCTATTGTAGAGCTAGTTTTATTTCAACACACAATAAAAACGGAAAGGTCACTCACCAAAACTACACGGTGTAGCCACTACGGCGGTCCTGCATTTTCCCTGCAGCAGGCTGACAGCCTGCAGCAACGAAGGGAGGCAAAACGTTCTACAAAAAGTTTGGAAAAGCACATTTAGCTGTCCCTGTTGGCAACTCTGAAGCTTCACTGGATAGAAACAGAACGTGGCCAATCAGCAAGCTCTGACTGAGCAGAACTCCTGTCCAGTGATCGAGCCCGAGGCGAGTTTTCAAAAATGTGGACAAGCTGAAGCGAAATGCACACGCTTGTGCACGCGTGTTGCGTGGCCGTGCATGACAGTTTGAGGAAGAGGTCTTGGCAGCAGGATTTTAGCGAAAATCCGTCAGTCGGTGTTGGGGAAGAAATGAGCATACGACTGAACACCGGACACTTGGATTATACTGCACTGACGAGTGTGAGCTTTCGAAACTGAACATTTGATATGGTTCTGCTGTTGTAAGAGCAGGAAACCATTTTTTTTTCTATTGGATCAGAGATAGCTGTATTTTTGAAGTACATATTTACCATGAAGGCTTGTGAGTTAAACCTTCTTCCCCAGGGACTGAAGGCAGCTCAGGGTGAGTACTTGATGCAGTCCATTACGGGTATCCCTGTTATTACAGTCTCTGTTTCTAGGAAAACAGTTATGTCCCTTGATACAGTATAAACATTGCATAATTTTATGAGTTGGGGCAGGGTGCAGAAAAAGGGCACATCAGTTGCACAATTTACATCTGAATTGCTTAAATTGCCGTATTGCACTTAAGTTATTTTTGGTTCTTATTTTACTAGGATGCACAGCAGTGAAAGGTGAAGTCAAATTTATAGTGTTCAGAGGTCATCACTTGGATGAACAAGCTGTTTCGCACACACAGATACATCATGCCCATTGCTTAATTTGTAAATCAGGAGGTGCCTGAACGCAAAGCGCATGAATTTGGTGGTGACGAGGCATTAAAAATACATTAAATGAATGTATTTTTCCCGTAACATAGCCTAGTTTACAACCCTTAGAAAAGCCAAAGTAGGCCAAGCTAAAAGCAGCGGGGTGCATGTCAGATAAATGACACACAGTCTTCACAGGGTTCTGGTATAATGAGACAGGCATCGGGATATTAAACCTCCATTAGTGCTGAATTTTTCCTAAATAGTCTGGTTAAGTAGTCTACTTAGTACAGATTCTAATGTTTATAACAGCAAAATGCAGTAATCTGGCTTTTTCTGTCATATGGCTGTGAATGTAAATCTTGATGCTGTCACAGCCTCCCAAAAGTAACAAGACAGCTAAGCTACAGCAGCAAATACTCTGCTGTCATTTCATTTACCACATAGGATTGGATTGATTTTTTAAAAAAAAATGTCCCCAAAAAATGGTGCATGATGCCCCTGCACAAATGCACATGGATGCATGCAGGATGTCAAAATGCTATTTCATAAGTGTTAGCAGACCTTTAAAAGATTTTTTATATGGAAATCCCCGTCATGATGTCACCAAAATCTATCAACAATCAGCATATTTGTTTCTCCACTAAACAAAATACAATTCATATAACAAGTGGAATAAAACAAGCAAACCACAGACTGACAAAACCTCTCACAGCTTCACAACATCACATTTATGAAAATATATTTGATCCACCCTTTACGAAATACATGTTTTTTCATGGAAAATACTCTAAACATGAGAGGTGAGATTTAATCTGCACACCATACAGCATGAATCACCTCTCAGCTCACTGTATTACAACATCTTGACAGTACTGGGCAGCTCAAAGTATCACTGTGTTTAAAGAGAAATGTCTTTCCCCTGCAGATAACTCCCATGTGTTTCTGTGCATGAAACTTCCTCCCATGTTGTCTTGCACTGCAAAAAAAATCTTAACAAGTCCTTCAGTCTCCTCTTCAGCGTTCAAATCTTGCTTTTCTTCAAACAAGATTTTTTACCTTGTTTTTTGAAGATTGTAGCACAGAATGAGATTAAATACTAATTAAGATAGAGATTTTCTTTTTGTGGTGATTTCTGATTGCACCATATCAGACCCAGTCACCGCTTCTTTTTATCATTTACTGTCACAATTAAAAGTAAAATCCAACCCGAGACATTTTCGGTTATTTGGTGGTGCATAAATAAAAAATAGGAGATCCATTATTTGTATTAATTCATTCAGCTGAGCCTGCAACCTTTTTGTCAATATATATATACTATGCTGTCTGAATTTTTTTTCACATTTCTTTGATGGATATAAAATCTTAAAATACAAAATCAAACTGTTGACTCAATGCACTCAGTGTGAACCAAACTGTTCCAAAATGGAGAAATTCTGTTTGAGTCAAACCACCAACAAGTGAACAGTGAATCCAGTTGTATCTCTATTAAGCTAAAGATTCACACCAATAATAGATGGCACCAACAGTATATTTAATATTATTTCAGTATAAGTCACAGTTATAACAGAGGTTTTTTAAATTATGAATCCTTGATGACAGTTTGGCATTTCAAGCTCCTGAGTGTCTTCCCAAGGATTTGCCAGCTTGGGCTTGTGCAAAATTCACCTAAGAAGAGCTGCAATTTGCAATTTATTATTTATTTAGTATTATTTATTGTATAGATGACACTTGTAACAGATGCAGTAGATGTGGTTTGTGTGGTTTGGGATTTGGCCCTTATGTCCTTGTTGATGTTAATATGTTGATTGTGTTGTGTCATTTGACTGTTTAAATTATTATCATTATTGTTATTTATGTGTTTAAATGTTTGTTAACGTCCATATTTTGTGCCTGAGGACCCCCTTGAAAATGAGTACGTGCATCTCAAGTTGTTTAGCCTCTTAATTAAATTTTGAAATAAATAAAAAAAAGTGTCACAGAGTCTTCCAGTAGTTCAGTTCCTACAGACAGCAGGACTCCAAGTTTATAAATCCACAGGCATCAGCAAGAGTGTGCACTTCAAGGTTCTGTGTGCAGCATTTTGTCTCACAATTGAAGGATCGTGTTTTTCATTCTTGTGCAATATGAAAAACATCTTCAACAGAGCGAGATAATCCATCAGAGAGACCACGAAGAAACTTCCTTTTTTCCTTTGTTTCCTCCTTGTTTTATCGTGAATTCTGAGTTGAGTGTTTTCATACTTTTGGCTCTGCTTTCTGTCAATCAACTGACAGCCACAGGAAGAAAATGAAATAATGCCAAGAAGGAAAAAAAAAAAGTAAACACTGAGCTGTCACAGCTATGGGTTTTTCATTCAGCAAGGCTCTGTTTGCCAGGACAAGAGCTCATTTCCAAATACATATGACTTTGAAAAGTTAAGATGTTAAAAAAGTGCTTATTTCCTGTTGCAAAGAGGAAGTTACTCATGTGTCCTCTGGTATTGCTCTGTTTATACTGAAGAGCGAAAAAAAAGAAAAGGAAAGGTAAGATGAGATAACAGAGAATATCTTTTCTTGCCTTTCAAAAGTGAACTCTGCACCTCGAACAGTGAAACTGTGATGAAGTTGTGTGTTTTTGGCAAACTTCCTGTTTTGTGTTTTGTGCTGTTTTTCTGTCCAGGTCCGACCTGGTGGCTCACAGCTTGAAACACACAGGAGGCTTCCAGGTCTTGTATGTTTACAGTTATTCTGCTAATGTAAGTATGTTATGTACATATATATAATATATATATATCCACATACTGCTTGTGCAATTTATTTCTTTGTGATTTGGCGAGGTTTCCAGTCTGTCTCCCTCCACCCCAATTCAGTGTGACCAGATGAGGATCATTTTGTTTTGCAGAGCTCAAAATGTCAAAAATGTACTTTTGAAAAACTCTATAGTAACAGCTCTTTCAAAAAACATGACACAGATACAGTACCTGACATAATCCACAGTCCTTTAAGGTGAAGAGTTTTGCTGGGAACTATTTCTTGCTTAAGAACACTGACACACTGTATCTATCTGCCTCTAATTTGTACTTTGGATAGATACAGTTTACTGGCATTCCTCGTAAGGAAATAGTTCCCAATGAAACTCTGTTGCAGCAGACTGGAACCTTGCCAAATCACACAGAAACTATCTGGACGGACAGACTGAAGGTGGAGTATGTCAGGAAATATCTTTGTGTGTGTTTTGGGTGAACTGTTCTTTTAAAATGCTCTGCGTCGCACCTGAGCTTTTCAGTTACAGCTTGTGTTTCTCAAGCTAACGTTCAGGATTCAAAACAAGCTGTCCTCTGTTTGGTTCCCAGATGTTGAGAGCAGAAAAATGTTTCCAGTACTCCTGGTCGGCCTGCAGCTCCCAGCGCAGGAAACTAAGTCTCTTCCTTTGATCCCCAGGAAGGAAAAAAGTGTGAGAAACTTCATTTCATACAACAGTCAGGCGTCTCCCTGCAGGCACGGGGGGCATGTGGAACCTCAGGTTTTTCCAGAACACTCTGTTAGAGGACGAAGCCGCCGTCCTCCACCTCAGAGCTCCCTGTTTCTTCTTGATGTAACGCAGCGACTCCGGCAGGCCGCTGTAGTCCACCGGACCGTCTGCTCAGAACAGAATAGAATAGAATAGAAAACATAAGAAAAGAGCAGGATGTTGAACGGTTCTGGTGCTGAAATGACTATATCTACAATAAATGCATCAACTTTTCGCAGAGTGTCATGTCTTCATTTTGCAAAGTCTTCATAACCACGATTAAAAACAATTTTTTTTTTTTTCTTGCCGGCCAGCCAAGAATACTATTGTTTATTATTACTGAGGTTAGCTAATGGGGGCGTACTGAAGGCAGAGCCAAGCCAAGCAAAACAGTGGTTAAAAACAGATTTACTACAGTCCAAATTAAAAAGCTCCTATAAAGGGCTGGTCCCGGGTGATGGTAGAAGACAAAATCAGGTTGTTTTGCTCGAAGGCTTCTGATATGGAGGTAGCACCCAAGGCTGATATAAATCACTTTTGAGACAATGTTTATATATCTGGAGAAAAATAAAAGACCAGCCATTGTCCCTTACAGCTTGAAGGAGAATTCAACCTAAGTGGAAATCTGTTAAGTTTGACTATACGATTTAATGTCATTTTTACAACTAGAAACAATTATATAACAAAATATTTGAACCCCTTTATACCAACAGGGGTTCACAGCGAAAGTTCCGTAAAACCTGGGATCCTATTTTAACAATAAAATATATTTACATAGCACTTTGTTGTACATATGATATTAAAATGGTGCCGCATGTGCAATAAAATCATATGACAAGACAAAAACAGAATCCAAAGTAATCAAAATAGAATAAAAGCTTGTAAAAGAAAGTCCATAAAAGAGATTTAAAAAAAAAATCTAAAGATCTAAAAAATCTAAGACAAATTCAGCCTTTGAGTGTACTGATAATGTATTTGTAAATATAATGAAATATTAAGTGATGCCTTGTAATGTCAACACCTCCGGCTGTACTTTTTTGAAATTTGAAACAAAAGATGGGGGAATAAGTGGGGGAAGTGTCTGGCTTTTGTCATCCTTAGTCAGGGGAAAAAAACAACACAGCAGTGAGTGATTAGCAACAAAGACAGAGACTAATGAAACCGATAACAACAAACATCTTTCATCACCTATTTCCACCAGGATGACTTGAGGGCCACTCTGGGTCAAAGCATCAAACAGTCCAACTTTCTGCTCATAGCACAGCTGGTTCAGGTTTTGTAACGGTGTTGTTTCCTCTGTTCTGCCATCTGTGGAAGACTTAATCTGCGCTGACAGGATGATGACAAACCGGTGGCTTTTGCGCACCATCGCAGCAACAACATCGTGCATCGCTGTAAAGAATACCAGAGCTGTTAGTTCACTTCTGCGTTGTTAGTGCGTAATGGAAAAATAAGGAGAAACAAGTGGTCTTTTAAACTTGATGATGATATCATCCGCAGCATTTGAAACAGTTTCAAAAGCCCAACAGATTGGAGGACTGTGTAATTTAGAGATGGGTGTAATTTAGGAGGAAACATGAAAATCACCAAATTTGGAATTGGATTATCGCATCCATTTTTTTTTACTTTGTTTGGAGAAAAACTTTAACACCGAATGTGAGATTAAAGGATTTAAGATGGAGATTTTTTATGCAATGTGCAACATTTTTGCACAACAACAGTGACTGTCAATCAATTAAAAATTTTAATTGAAAAAAAAAAAACATGATATGTACATTAATTAAATGTATGAATCAAAATTAATCATATATTAAAATTTCCATGGACACGCCCCCAAATGAAGATATTTCAATTCAAAAACATTATTGTAGCACATGAGTAGAGCATTGAATAAGAGATATCAGAAGGTGGCATTAGAAATCAATAAATAAATTTGCGTTTTTTTAACAGATTATTTTCATAATTAATCGAAATTAATGTGTTAATTTGACAGCTCTAGTTTAAACATGATGTGAAAGTGGTACAATATATGCATTTGGTTTTTGGGATTATGTGAGTGATGAATACTGTGAGCACTGACCCATCCAGTACATGTTCAGTCCTGTTTTACATGTTTTATTGATGTTGCTGCAATTCCTACTAGTCGCCACTAGGGATCCCAGATCACTTATTGCCCCTTTAAATGTGACAGGGTGATGAGAGTTCCTGACCTTCCCCGGGGCAGTCGTCCCGTCCTCGGATGTAAAGGGAGAAGCCATGTTTTTTCTCCAGAACCTCCGGCAGAATCTGCAGAGCAAACGTCTCTGCCTGCGATGAACCGGGACCATCAGCGTGCAGGTAGCTCACATAGGCGTCGTATAGCTTCCCGTCCGGAGCTGAGAGGACGACAACAGGCCTGTTATCTCCCCCTGTCACCAAGTCCAGCTCAGGCAACATTGTAAGAATGTATTAACAAATTTCTATTTCATACAGCATACAACATGGAGTTAAGTGCTGTACATCTGATTTCATAATCTGAATCTGAAACATGAAGTGGTTGCGTGCAAGAAAGCCATATAAAACAAGATAAAAGACAGACATGTCATAAATATACAGTAATAATAACGAAACAATTATTTTTTAATAAAAAAAAAATATATAAAAAGTGGTAGAAAAGTAGTGTGACCTCTAGTAATAAAGTGTCTGACTTTGACTGGGAACGTGGGAAAAAAACAAAAACAAAGAAACAGCCGTGAGTGCTTGGCAAAAAAGAAAAAAGAAAAAAACAAACAGAGACCTAATAACCTATGACCTACTACAGAGGACTGTGGGTTTCCAGTGTGGAAAAAGTAATCATGTTCAGCCAATTTTATCTAAAAAACATTAAGAGGTAAAAAAAAAAAAAAAAAAAAGTTCTTCGCTTGAGCGGATGCAGACAAAAGACATTCAAGTGTTATTGTCTCATATCAGCTATTTACATTTCATACTTGTCAACCTGAACAATGGAAAGAGCAAAAAGGAGTGGTGGCATGACGTTGGAGTTACACCTTAATGCTCATAAGCCCATCATTATCATCATCATCATCTTCAGAGAACTGTGCAATCAAGATAAGGTACAAGTCAAGTCTCATCTTGTTTTGTTTAAAGGAATACTCCAACATTTTGGGAAATATCCCCTTCTGCCAACTTAATTGTTTATTTGAAAGACATGTCTTGGAATTAAAAAAAAAAAAAAGGGTCGTTTTAGAAGAAGTTAGATGGTAGGAACTATAACCACTAAACGTATGTGTTCATCGGTCATAGTTCCTACCATCTAACTTCATCTCACTTCTCCTAAAACAATTCTTTTTTTTAAGATGTGTATTTCAAATACATCATACATAGTGTAAATAAGACAGCTTCAGGGTTGCTGCAAGTTTTATTTTTTTCACTTCAATAAATTTAAGCTAATGACTCCTGTAGACTTCAAGTCTTTATGCTAAGCTAACACAAAATGCTACCCAGAAGAACCACACCAGTGGCCATTCAGAAGTGAAAATGGCATCGAACAAATTGTTTCAGCGTGTGTAAGTTGGAAGAGAGTATTTTGCCCAAAATGTTGGAGTATTGCTTCAAGGATTTTATTGCATTATTATTTTTTAATAAGGTGTGTACGTCATAAAACAGCCAGTGGAGTTCTTGGTGCAGTCTGCTGGCAAAAGGTTACAGAAAAAACATCTGCTGTAGATGTTGATTTATTGTATAATCGCCCACTTGGTCGGCACCTGTTGCACTCCTGGCGGGCCAGGAAGGGGCCCCCTCTCTCTGTGGTCCTTCCCAAGATTTCTTCCCTTTTTCCCTTATCTTGGGTTTTTTGGGGAGTTTTTTCTTGCACGATATGAGGGTTAAGTCAGGGGATGTCGTCCTGTTTTGTTTCTTGTAAACTGTGGGCCTGTAAAGCCCTTTGAGACTGTGAACAGTGATTTTGGGCTCTAAATAAACTTGAACTTGAACTTGAACTAGACAGTACACTCACTTTGCCATTTGGCCAGGTGTGGGCAGAGTTTTCTATAAGCCAGCACCAGATCCACCCTAAAGAAGAGGAAGACGGCAATTGCAGCCAGGACGGCCAGGGAGGGAACCAGACAGAGAGTCACGCTGGTGTAGAGGCGGCTGCGGTCAGCTGGAGGGGAGACAGAGCCAGAAACACACACTGAACCTCAAAATTCTCTGCAGTTTCACAGAACCACTGGAACAAAACCGGAGTAAACAAAAGCCACCACTGCAAAGCCTTTTGGGAATGACAGCCCAACCCATTGAAAAGTTTCCAGGTCTGAATTATCTTCTCTGCTGCAGGAACATTGAGTATCTTGAAAAGTTCATGAACACACTGATGGAGGCCCAGGTAGCAGCCATGGAGGAGTGTAGATGTCCATACACTGCAAAATCTGCTATCTTAACAAGGTATTTAGTCTCCTCTTCAGTGTTTTTCTTCCAACAAGGTCAGAAACCTGGAAGCTGCTTCCTCGTCCTGCGTCCTCTTCATCACATGAAAAACAAGATTTGAACACTGAAGAGGAGACTGAATGATTTGGTAAGATGGAGAATTTTATTTTTTATTTATTTATTTTATTTATTTATTTATTTATTTTTGCAGTTGCAACCTGCGCTGAAATATCCCACTATGACTCACTGATCAACCATGAGATTGTGGCCTAAATGTCATTCTGTTGTTGGCTCAAACCGGTTCCCAAAGCTGTTTTAACATGACTTTGCGATGTTGCGATGTATGTAGTATTGTGAAAAAATGTTCTTTTGGGTTGATGCTGAACTGAGTCACTTCTTGCACATCCCTGCCCAACACTTGACGGGTTTTGTCTGAAATTGTGCAAGTAAAAGCTGAAAACCTAACAGAACAGAATAGAATAGAACAGAATAGAATAGAATAGAACACCTTTCTGAAGCCGCAGGAGGCCGTCGTCATAATCGAAGGGATTCTCCACGTGGCAGCAAATGGGAACATCCAGGAACTCAGGAAGCACCTCAGAAATGGTCAGAGTGGACAGACCGAACACTTTGCCTCTTTCCTGAAAACTGACAGGGACAGGATTGATCAGTCAACCAGCCAATCAATTGATCAACCAATCAATAAAGCAGCTGAACAATGGAAACCTTACACATAGGTGTAGAGGACATTTTCCTCACAAATAAAACTGTTGTCATGAATGCAGTGCAGGAATATGATCAATCAATCAAGCAAACAAGCAATAAATAAATAAATTAGTGAAAACCTTGCTTATAGGCGAGTTCTGTTCGTCTGTGTGCTGATAGAGCTGAAATAAATATTTTATTTTTTAGGGCACGTTATTCGCTTGCCATGTCCGTGTATATTCGGAGACGCAGAAGGCAGAACAGCGAGCGAGCCGGTACAAACTCACTATATCTTCGAGTCGTTGAACTGCTCGTACTCGTCGCTGTAGTAGCCGTTTACCATCCAGTGCATCTCCGTCTCCTCGTCCTCACTGTAGCCGACGAAAGCCAAACACTTCACCTCCACTCTGGAACCTGACAGCCAATCACATGAAGGAAAAATAAGGAGAAGTGGAACTTATTACATACAGGTCCTGTGCTTCAGTCCAGTTTTGACGTACTGTCCCTTTACTCGTCCATCCAGTGAGCCTTTCTCCTCTTCCTGCTCTACATCTCAGAGGGAAATCTTGTCCTTTTTCCTGCACTACATTTATCTGACGGCTGGAGTTCCTTTGCAGAAGAAGCTTTTCCATGCAAAACATCAAATGTGATGCATTGTTAGAGTGTAAACTAGCCAACAGTATATGGAGCAGTTAGAGCTACAACATTCAAATCCTTCTTACAGGTTAATGCATCAATAATTTAACACTCTGAAAGGAACCATTCTTCACTATGACTACTTTGACTTTTCACACTCAGCTACATTTGACTGACAGCGCCTCTAGACTTAGGTAACATTATTAAAGAATGACTTTAACTGGAGTATTTTTCCACTGTGTGGCCCAGTGTTTCTAATTAAGTAAAGAATTTCAGTACCTCTCCACCACTGGTCTCTTTTCATCCTTATCATCAGGACAGGAAAACCTCATAATGTTTGATGATCATAGATTAATCAGTCTTGACTGAAAAGAGCAAAACTTTTTTTTTTTTTCATTTTTTCAAACAGTTCCTCCTGAGCCTGGAGCCAAAATACAGACATGCAGTAAAAAGTTAAGACTAATAGACTAGCTGCATCTGTAGACCTTTAACATTTAATATGATGAATTCTGTGTTTGGTGTGTGTGTGTGTGTGTGTGTGTGTGTGTGTTAGGTTTGATTCATGACGGTGTCGTACTTACCCAGTTCAACCATGACTGATTGCTGTTGCGGGTAAACCACAATGGGTTGAGAAAAAACTGTATCTGTCAACAACAAACAGAAAAGAAGAGAAGAGTCTGTTCTTTGTGCTTTACTCACTTGAAAGGTTATAAGACACAGACATGATCTATAAATTGTAAAAGAAAAATCTAGTAGTTCCTCAGATACATCTGACTGTGGAGACGTGTGGAGGAAAAAATTCAGAGCTGTTTCAGATTAATCCTATCTTTTATCATATTGAGAAAACATAAACCTGACATATTTATCTCATACTACGGAAGCTCTGAAAGGAAAGGGGGAAAAAAGTGTGATGCCACCTTATGTGTGAGTTATGATCTTGTACATAGATCATTTTTTTCTGTCTTTTTTTCTTTTCTTTCATTCTTTTTTTTCTTACCTTGTCTTTCAGGGGCAAATATATCCTAATATCTCATGAGAGGAAAGGCAGAATTAAGTTTGCCATGGCAAAATAAAGCCAAGACTTTCATTAATGTAGTTAAGGCTCAAAAAAATAAAAATCTTGCTCCAAAATAACAGGCACAGTGCCCCTCAAAGCCGAGATGGAAAATAAATAAATAAAAAAGATAAGATTGCAGGTATTGTTGGCCAAAACCAAATTATATCTCATATGTAGGAGATGAACTTGGCCAACAAATTTTTTTTTCCACCTTTCCTTTCAGGGCTTCCATACTGTCCTGACAAAATGAAACCATCATTCTGAGAAATCATCTCGTTCAGACATAATCATCTGGGTAGAGATGATACAACACGCAGCTGTTTGATTGAATCCAGTTTCATTTACTGTCAGGGTTTGAGACTGGGACACGCGAGGATGTTCAATGATTTTTTTTTGTTTGATTTTCAGGATGAGCTGAGACAGTTTGACAGGAAATGCATCACAAATGTTTCATTCACCAGGGGGAAAAAAAATTGTTCAGCTTTTTTGGAATCAGCGACAATTTCTGTGGTCTCAGTGCTTCAATGTGTGTTCTCACAGGTGGACAACGTAGGGTCTGAGTAGAGTTTAAAGAATGTGAATGACCTAAAGTGAGTGTGTGTGTGTTGAGTCACCGCAAAACCAGCTGGAACACATTTCACATTTAAAGCATGAACTCATCTAATCCTGTCAAAGCCGTTCATCCCATTTCCCAGAATTAAAGTGTCAAATCCACTTAACTCAAATACTGACTAGATCACTTTTGTGTACA
>OMKZ01008293.1:1785-13691 GCA_900302535.1 Neoniphon sammara | reverse complement strand
GGTATAATGAGTTTGACAATGAAAGTGACGCTCTGTCCTCCCTGGACCCTGTCATGTGATCAATCATAGCAATGGCTCACCATTTCCTCCTCTAGATGCTGACCTTTCTCCCTCATGTAAAATAAGTGCGTGTCGAGTGCATATGTGTGTGTGTGTGTGTGTGTGTGTGTTTCTCCAGATTTCACTGCTCTAGTGCCATCTTCTGAATCAGCTCTTGAAGTCCCTCTGTACAGCTGTAAGAGTCTCCTTTAGGAGGGAGCTTGTTTTTTCTGGAAAAGTAAAAAATGGCCTATAAAAACACTCTACTGAGGGAATACTGGTCTATTTTATTCTGTCGTATAAACTATTTTAAGCATGGATAACGCACTTAGAAATTTGGGGGAGTGACATGAGGCTTATATTTAAAATCCCATCACCTGAACAGCTTACAAGGTGATTTGATACAGTTATTCCAGTGAGAAGAACTGCCAGGATTTCATGCATATATCAGCAGCGAGATTATTTTAGAACATTTTCACTTTTATTTCATGGCACGCAGTGGAGAGTGACAGAAACATGGATGACACGCAAAGAAGGCCGTGAGCTTTAACTGAACCTGCGAGGTTTGGAGCTGAACATGCACTCCCCCTCACACGATGAGCCACCAGGATGCATCATCAGCAGCCTACTGATGTTCTGCGGTCTTTGTGCCTGTTTTTGTGTGAGCTGTGTACAAGCTAGACGGCTCACAGAGGACATCAGAGGGTTAATTATAAACAAAATATTCACATCTCATTAGTATCAAACCCACCTTACCATGCTTCATCCACAAATCTGCCGTGCCTGTAGTGAGTCCTCTACATCCTATTTTACAGCTGATTTTATTTTCCCATAATTTGCTGTCTTATCTGCGAGGCATAGTTATACACCGCTCTATAATGGCTTTTTAACAATGTCAATATCTGATCAATATCTCGCCTCATTGGGCAAAATGTTGCACAGTAACTCAAATACATAAACCAGCGGACAAATCAAGCAGCATTGCTAATTTTCAAGGGTCTGGCAAAAAAAATCATTGGATTTGATTTTAGATCTATGAGAGATCCAGTATGATTAATACATTCATAACGAGTTAAAATGTGCAACAACACAGGGAGGGCTGAGCTAAAATACTGTAATATTGTGAATTTTGTTAGTCAAGAAGCTGCTTTCATGCCAGTGTCTATTGAAATTATTTTTTATTTATTTTTTTTTTTTACCTCAGTTTAATTTAAAGTATCCTTGTTAAATGTCAAGCTGAAATGCATAAATATATAAATAAATAAATAAATAAATAAATAGATAGATAGATAAATAAATAAATTGCACATTATAATGCATTATTGGACTAATGTCATGTTTCTCATAAATAACAGGAGGACCGTGAGCCAAGTAGGTCATAAATTTGCAGAGCTCGTCTGTGTGCAGCACACATCAGACTACACTGTGTCTACAGGTCTGCATCCTTATTTTCAACCTATTAACTCAGGCAAATATTACTTAATGTTTGATACTATAAAAAAATAATTAATTACGAAAACTTTTTGGTATAGTGTTGTTTAAGCTAGATGAAGTTTCCACAAGGTTTAAATTCACTTCAATACTATGTCAAGGTATTTTCATGAAACCTTAATTCATGTGTATAAAAAAAAAACACAACCATGCACACTGTCAAAGCCAAGTAAAAAAAAAAAAAAAAATTCACAAAGTAATTTGCAGTTAAAATGTGCTTTTAATTGCGTATGTCAATGAGTAAATTAGAAAAGCTGAACATAATTAACAAAATAGCTTTTCAGACACATTTTCATTATTATATTCAGTGATTAACTAATCCATTCAGATGTGTTTCGTTTAGATTGATGTGGTTTCACTGTAATACTGTAGTAAATACTTTAGTGAAATTTCTAGGTAGCACAACTGCAGCAGCAGCCAGAGTAGTCTGCTACATGAAATAATATTTTAAATGTTTACAATACAGGCCTTCAGGTGACAAATATTCATAGTGACTTACAGCGATCAAGCTGGGGTTCATTGTCTTGCTCAAGGACACATTGGAAACATTGGTTGCTTTATGGATTGAACCTGCAACCCTCTAGTTACAGGAAGAATCGCTGAGCAGCCATGTGGCAGCTCAGAAACCTTGTTAAAACCCACTGCTTCACCAGTATGAGAAAGGTAAACACTGCATCAAACTGTAATATGATTCTGCAAGGAGCATGACAACAAGCAAAGCAGAGAAGGCATTTTACATTTTTAAAATTCAGGTGATTTTTTTTTTTTTTTTTTTTTTTTTTTTTTACCCTGAACAACCTACAAAGAGTACAGCTGCAGAAACAACTTAAATTCCAACTTTTTGATTGCCAACATCCACGAGTGAGGAGCATGAAGGTCAATTCCGCAGCGCCATGACAACAGATGTAACAAATATTCCCGTGTCCCTCGACAGAGAAGAGAAAGGAGGTCACGAAAGAAAGAAGACAATGAAACCAAACAGATTGGTGGATTGGTCCTGGTCTGGGGAAAACATCTGAACACCAAGTAGCACTCCAGGAAAAGAGAGAAATCCATTTTAACAAAATAGACCAAGGTATCTTTTCAAACCTTGACATTTCTGTCCTTGATTTTCAAAGTTGGTTTTTTTTATGTTAAATTTACATGTTACTGTCTAGGTGTTTTTCTGACACGCTTATTTAGGGATTGTAAGGGTCAGTGCCTTGACAAGAGATGCAGCAAAAACTCCTTTGTGCTTTCTTATTATTTTTCTCATCTCAGAAGAGTAAAGGTGCAGCTCTGGGGGTTGGAAAAACATTTTTGCTACCTGATCGCTGAGGGAATATACCAGTCACACATGTAATTACAAACACTACCACTGGACCAAAGAGCTAATCCCTATTTCTTCCACTGATAGGCATAGGCATTCATACAATCACTCAATTAGGCTGCGTGATGAAATGAAATGAGACGTTTTCTCTTGAGTGCAGTAAATAGTGTCTCTGGTAATTGACGGTTGCAGGGTTAATTCCTACATGTAAGAGCATGTCCTGCAGTTTGGAGCATGTATGTGATTAAGAAGCAAACTAATGACAGATTGAGTCAGTGGTGTGATCAATGATGAAGTTAAACAAAGCATCAGTTGCCTATTTGCTGCTTCTGTACAGACTTTACAGCCCTAACTCTGAGCTTCGTCTCACTCTAACCCCAACTCTGAGATTAACTGGATATTCGATATTATTTATTTACTTCTTTTCACACTATCACATCACCTTAAACTCAGAGATTTATTAGTGTCACATTGTAGTGATTTGATAATGGTTTGAGGATCAGCATTGGACAAATGCAGACTGACAAAAAAAAACAAAAAGAAAAAAAACAAAAACAGGATTATCTGGATTTTAAACCTAACGCAATATGCAAATTTTGAGTTGTTAAAAATAATTCAAAATTATCAACAGTGGCACTTGAGCTCCATAATGGCCCGCATCATTACCATAATATAGTCAAGGTCCCATATTGTACAAAACTGGTTTTCCTTGCCCTTCCACACGTAAGCATTTTGTCATTGTACCTAACAGCCAAGAAAATGTGAAATCTGAAGCTCATCCCATTTTGCCATACTTTCTCTTTTTTTAAAAAAAGATTGATTTGGAGCTCTTACTGGCATGACTCAGGCCAGACGATCTGCATTTTTGACTGGCCCAAGGTGAATAAGCACTCCCACTCTCTGAGGCTCACTATGCAGCTTTCCTCGTCAGAGCCGAAAGCCAACCCCTCCGATGAGACGGCCAATCACAATATTGGCTCATTAGCATAAAATCAACAGCCTCAGAAAGCAGTTTGTCCTTAGAGACACTAAATAGAAACATTAAAACACTGAAACACACACACCAAAAGCTGGTTTAGGCTTTTCTTACTACATACTTCAAAGGTGTTTTTAAAGACCACACAAAACTGGTAAATTATGAAAATACGGCACCTTCAAACATAAACAGTTAAGCCAATTAAGCCAATTAATGCATTAATTGGCACATATTTCTATCAAGATCCTTGTCTTCACACAAAGCCTGAGTGGCACTGGTATGAACTCTGTTTCTTAAAGCATTAAGGATTTAGAGTACCTTCAAGACAATCTGTTTTTCTTCATTAATATGAAAATGTATGCAGCTAGGTGCTCCAGTATCTAATCAGACCATCTATTCCATAGGGGATACCTTTGGTGTAAGTATGACATTGTAACATGTGTTGTGCTTGAGATATTTTGTTCAAAAGACAGACACACACACATACAAACACACACACACACACACACAGATGCCACTATGATGATATAGTGTCCAACATACCACATAGTATGGTGGTGGGACATAAAATGAATGAATCTAAATTGTTGTATTGGCAATTAATGGGTCATTTGCTCTAATGAGAGTTCAAAAGGCATTGACCTATACAGCACACAAAATGGGGAACTGTCCCCTAATGCGCTCTCCAAACTACAACAAAAATAGAAACCGGCGTCTTTTCACAAGATAAATGAGCACGACGCCCGCCATGACACCTCGGCACGTCACCGCTGTGTCCTACATCCCCTGTCACCCTGAGATAGGTAGCTCCAACAATGTGATCACTTAACAAGTGACAGCGCCAGCAAGGAAGGAAATGATGACAACAAATGACGGCAATCAAAGCACACCTCCTCTTTTGATGAGCCAAGAGATGAGCTCCACCTATAGCTCAGACACAATCCCGGCTCTTAACGAGTGATGAAACTGTTTTCTCTGCCAGTTTTGGAGTTTTCGTCAAACACATCACACATGGTCAGCCCTTCTGACCAAAAAAAAAAATCAGATGTTATTTATTCTTTTTGTGGTCGGCTTATGCCATGCTGAATTATGAAAGTGGTGAGGGAGAATTTCTGCCTGCAACGATCAATAGGCTGATTCCACTGTCACAATACAAGGCGCAGATCTGAGACAGGAGTTTGACAGATGGCGTGTCACCTTTGTCAGTATGACGCCGCGCGTGCGTGTGTGTAAATGTCTGCACTCCTGCTTGCGCGTTCTAATCTTAGAGAGATAAAGTGTGAGAAACAAAGTGAGATGAGTGTGCTTAAGACAGGGAGACAAAGACAAAAACAGACAGGGAGAGAGAGATAGAGAGAGGCAGAGAGAGAGAGAAAACGCAAATGCATGCATACACAACAGCATGTTAAAGGGTTTCTAATATGCTTTCATACTCCCACCCAAAACCCTTTGGTGCTTGCTGTGCTATAGCACACATTGCCGTGACTTCTCCACTGATTTAATTAACCTTTTACAAGTACGGTTCACACAATGGATTGGAGAGCTATACTTAACTGTAAAATCCGCACAATTGCTTGCTGCCCCAATGATTTAGATAAATTGAAATCATTTTATGATCGGGTCCGGGACATAGACATGGGAGTGCAGACATATGAGATATAAAAGACTGTACATGCACAGTCACCATCCTTAGTGAATACATGAAAGATGCATTTTTTTTTTTTTTTTGCTCAAAAACGACTTTGAACTTAACGTGCAGGTCAGACCAACTGATGCTTCTTTAACAAAGGATGACAGGCGTTGCAGTTTATGTGGCTTCTCCTAACCAGGGGTCAGCAGGCATCTAGCCCCTCCCACTGAGCGATAAAGCCCATGTGTGATGGTTAATACCAGCCTGGGATAGCTGTCACAAGGTACTGCAGTGCTGTAGCTGCAGTACCTAACAAGTCAGTGCAAGCTTTTTCACACCCTATTAGGAATACAACTCAACTGGGCCATGCTATGTTTCTGTTTCGTGCAGTCATTCATGTTTTATGAGGGGTATAATATTGATTCTGAAGCCAGCATAGTCAACCTAAGGGTAAGGGAAAAAAAGGACTGTCTCCATTTATATGCTCAGTCATCACCACGCAGCAACTGCACATGATAAAGTGAATTTACATAATAGCAATATTTAGACTTAATAACAATATTAATACAACAAGAATGCTTAGATGTAAAAGCTTAATAATTTAATATAATAGCAATACTATAAAAACTCAAGTTTATATGATGACACCATCAGCAGGATGGCGACCCCTATTGAAAGACAGTCGCCCCCACACTTAGCTTTGTTTACAAAGTGATTTACTGGATTTTTGGATTGACATTTTCTGGCTCCTCCACATTTAATTTCTGGGCTTTTAATACTAGAACTGGCACTATAAGACAGCCACGGATGAGTTTTACATAAATATTGAGGCTGTAATGTTTGTTAATACTGGAGTAAAGCATATGTACACTTCAAATTATGATGGATTTACAAAGTGGGGAAAAAAAAGACATTCCATCTATAAGTAAAACTTCAAACTTCAAAATGGTGAACATTACCAAAATATGGATGTAATTTCTTTTAAGAAAAGGAAGGGCTCAATCATCAAAAATGTTTTTTGTTTGTTTTTGTGTTTCTTTTGTATCCATTTGAGACACATACTGTAGCTATGTTCAATCGGTTTTCCATTTTCCAAGAAAATGAAACAATTTCCAGGTATCTGACCGTGCCAGCCAAGGACAACTGCTTGTCTTGTTAAGCCCTGTTCATGTAGAACCAATATAACCCTCTGATGGGGATGATTTGCGATAATTGCAGCTATTGCCTGTGATTTTAATCCCAAGAGAGTTGGCCTTGTCTGTAATTCATAAAGTAAAAATTCCAACACAACCAAACAGCCATATTTTGGTGAAGACAGAGGTCTACCAATGATGCGAATACCATGCACATCAAACTGTAAATTCAGACCTAATTTGTTTTTGGGGAGTAATTTTTATTTTTTCTTCTCTTTCTATGGATATATGTAATCGTTATCTCCTGTCATGTAAAATAGAGACAGTAGCTTAATGGTTTGAACACATTTTTTTTTTTTTTTAGCACAAACTTCAACTTTTGTTTTGTTAAATCAGAATGTGATGAATTGTAACATCTTGAACTTCTACAACTGTATCTGAAGCACCAGTGATTTCATCAAATTTCATTACCCTATGTGAGTCCGTTTCACAAAACGGAGGTAATTCATTAATTATATGAGACCCTGATGTAATACTCCTGTGCGAATAGGGCTTTAGTTGGATAAACTCTTCCTTCCTCTGGTCTTCAGTAGTGGAGCGTGCATTGAAAGGTTTAGACTTTGCAAATATGAATCAAATAAGGAATTTACCGTTTGATGCTCTTTTTGGTTTTATTTAAACTGCTAAGTGTAAACATTTATACAGTTACACTGCCCACACATATATAAAGTTTCAAAGCTACCTTATGTGCAGCCTGTCAAAGCATTAATGCATCATGAGACAATACGAGTTTTTTTGTTCCGTTTTGCTTTGTGTTATTCCTCTGGCAAACCATGACTGTCAGAGTAAGAGGAGTGTATGAACTTAAACTCTTTCTCACCAGGAGATTAGATGGATAGATTTTTTTAAGTGCATCACTGGAGGCGAGCGGATAATCAGTGGGAAAATGATCATTCATTATTCAAGGTAATATGTTTAATAGAGGAAGCAAGGGAGGGAGCAGCGTTTGTTTTGTCTCTTTGGTCATAGGCGAGCCGTGTTGTGTGTTGTTCATATAGTAGATGCTGAGTATGATTATAGATTGACTAAGATGCTTAAAGCTACATAATAGAACAAAGAATGCCATAATCTGTGGTGGCATTTGAGGATTTCTTGGGATCGTATGGTACACGGTCCTTTTACAACTCGGAAATCAATGAAAAGATGATACTGATACTTCCATCAATCAGCATATGATGCTTTAATCAATCAATAATATGATGCTTTAATCGTTCAGCGCTGTTTCCAAGGAACTGCTCCAAAGGCGGCATGAGATTACCATAACCATAAATTCAACACAAGCTACTCACCAGATACCAGTCAATAATGACCAATAAAAAATGAATTCAAATTTGCTTTATGAGTAACACTTTACTGTTTATAATACATAAAATATTTCATATTTCCTAATTTATGATCTCTATAAAGTGATGGCTGAAATATTTCTGTAATTTTTATGCATTTTATTGTGAAGTTTTCCCATCATTACTCAAACTAGAGGTAGTATATCATGTCAGTGTGAAAACACCAGTTGCAGCTTTTACAGCCTCATAATACATAAAACTAAAGCTTAGCCATCACACACTGCCAGTTCTGATGGAAAAATGTGAAAATTTCTTCACATTTCTTCAAATTTCTCAATAACTCATGATGTAAACAAACATAATGGTGGGACAACAGTATTTTCACAGAGGGAATCATACTGAAATTAGAGCCTTTCCAATATGAGATATCGAATATTAGAAAAGGTGACATGTAATCTCAACAAAATCACCGACAGACCCAAATTAGAACAACTAAGAGATCTTTTTTTTAAAGGCAGATGAATTGACAACACTTTTACAGACTAAGTCCTCCACAGAAACTGTATTGAATGATTCTTGAATGAATGGTGCTTCACATGATGTAAGATGCTCTTGCCAAAGTACATGCAGCATTTCAGAAAACAACCCCTCTAATCCTTTCTATCTGCGGCTGCCTTCACTGGATCATTTCCAGGCTGCAAGACTACAAAATGGTCACTACCGCTTCATCTTTAATCTTAGTCTCCCTTCTTTCAGATCATGGAGGTTAACATTTGCGGATGTTATGCTCTATGAATGTGCTGAGACTTTGGTACTTGTCTGTGTCGAACACTCTGTAGAACAGAACGAATTAGAATGAAATATTGAGTTCATTTATGAATAAGTGGGGCTGAACGGCCCCTTGTCGGAGCTTCAGCATGCATATTCAGTTGATGGAAACCTTTGGATGGGTCATTTCTCTTAGCTGCTTCATTAAATAGTGAAAGTCAAAAGTGCAATGCCTCCTGACAAAAAAAGAGACCAAGATCTATAGAGGTGGAGCGGTGGCAAGTTTTTTTCTTTGCTCGGGCTCAAAATGTGGATAATGAAAAAGGACTTTAAGTCCCAAAATAGTTGAACAAAAAAACTGTTTGAATTTTGTATCACATCAAGACCCACATCCTTTCTATAGAGCAGCTGCAGGGTGCTAAAATGGTATTCAGTTGAAAAATAAAAATAAAAAACAGCCCATGTCATCCATACTAAAGTGTAACTATTTTAAAGATGCTTTTTGTAACCTGAACAGGTGCAGCATTTGAGAAAAAGACCAGTAGGCACTGTTTATTCTTCCTATAATTCCTATAATAGAGGCAATGGTGGGTTAGATTAAAGTCTCAGCAGGACGTTGTACCAACTAAAGCTAATCAGAGACAGCTCCTTGAGATGTCTCCAAAAGAAACTCCAGAGGGGGAGAGCTGCAGGGGGAGGGGAGCAGGGTGAAGCTGCACACAGGCCCTTTTGAAGCCAGGCGCTGTGCTGCCTCGGAGAATGGAAATGATTGGTGATTCGGTTTCGCGCTTGGCATGTACAGCAACAGATATGACTAGAGGTGAGCGCTAAGGAGGTTAGGGTTATGTTTACCGGCACCTCTGCGGTTAGGCTGGGCTTTTAGTGACTCGTAAATGTATAGTGTATTGGGCCGAAGCAGAGACCAGACACTGGAACAAATACATGGGGTTGAATTTTGATGGCATTTTGAAAAGGTAAAAGACTCACTCAGTTCCCCCACGGAGACAAGCTCGCTATGATGAATACTGCCATTAAGAAAATGACTTGTCTTAAATGTCAGACCGTATCCAATGTTTTTAGAATAAAAATTGATAGCACATGAAAACAAGCCATTCTCCTTTTTACCCTCTTCTTAATGTTCTGGCCAAGAAAGTGTAATCAACCGTAATTATCTTAACTGCATGCCACTCTTTTCCCACTTTTAAAATAATTAAAACTCTACATGGAACGTGTTTTAACAGCGATGGCTCGTACTGTATGATGAGTGATAAACAATGTGGGGAAAGTTTGCACAGAATCGATATCAGTGGAGAAATTTCAAAGCTTTGCATTTAAACATACAAAGCTGTTCAGCACTGCGGAGAGGACAAATCCAATAATGGGGAGAGAAAAAAAATCTACTGGCTTAGAGCAGAAACTTATGAGAGACCAAGCATTCACATCAAACAAATGTTATGTTGGAGGGGAAAAATGCTGTTAAAAATCAGCCCTGAAAGCCAGTTTAAAGAGGACTGAAACAATCTTCAGAGATCCAAATGCTTTTCCAAATTGTGACCTCTAACCTCCCAAAAAATGCTATGGTAAAAAAAACAAACAAACAAACAAACGAGAGAACATAAAATATATTAGTGCACAACATGAATTGAAAAACAATACAGATACACAGCGATCTTATATTCATTGCCTCCATTTGATACACCAAAGATATGCCCTCTTCAAACGGAGAACTTCAATCCTCCATCTCAGGTTTCCAGTGTGATCAAATTTGCACTTCAAACCATTGAACCCATTTAATCAGCCATTGTGCATGCCCGGTCAACCACTGCAGAATTTCTAAGCAAAATCTCAGACTGAGGCATACAAAGCTATCTTTGATTACACGCTAGCCCATGGGGAAACTTTATCAAACTCCTCTCCTTCCCCGTGGAGAGGACCAGGTGACTAGCAACCACTCAATCGGAAGACCAAATTCTTTTCCGCATGTGGTGAGGGATCACGCCTTTGATCCGCAGAAAAGGCAGCTGCACATGCCTCCTCAAACACCACTCCCACCAGTCACGTTCCCACTTACTTCCACCAATCAGGCTCTTTTCTGCAGCATCGACCACAATGCAACCAACTGCTGGTTCTCAACATAGTTTTTTCTTCCCTTTTTGGAAGCCGGTGAAAGCATGCGACACAAACCAATAAACATTTTCAGATAAAGGAATGAAAAGTGTGGCCAACTCACCCATCTCATTGTCTGATTTATTGTCCATTTCTGTGTCCGTGAGGGTGAGCGCTGAATTGGAGCGGCTGGAGAGGCATGAATTTTGCCCAGACTTTGCCCCCCTTCCCCAGAGAGCCATGGTACGTTCCGGCGATACAGGTTCATGGTTTTCAGTAGCGACCGGTCCTCTGGAGTAGCTGCTGAGGGGGTGGGAGAGGCCCGTCTCAGGGCAGAGCGCCAAACCTCTGTGAGTCGATGGCTCGCAGATCCCGAGTTGCCTCAGCGAAAACGTCTGCCCTGTTAATGACAGAAGTTGTAAAGTTAACAGACCAAGCAACAACACAGTTAATGACCAAAACCAGAGATAGTGTACAACACTTAATCTGGAAAGGAGGGGGGAGGTATTCGTTAAATTAGAGACTTAACAAGTAACAGCTTCCTCTCAAGCTACTTGATACTCAAGAAGATGATCAAAACCAGGTCAAACAAACCACCGAGCAGCTCAAACTAGATCCTCCATGTCTGTTGATAGTATGTGTTTTTTCAGGATTATCCTCTCTGATTAGATATTTCAACCAAAAACAAACAAGAACAATGCTTTTTTTTCCAAAGGTGGAGAAAATCCTATTCACGAAAAAATTGTCCAAGTGCCAGTTCTTATTTCTTGGATCACTTTTGTTACTCTACTGTTACATTTTATAACAAGCAGAAATGTTTGTCTGGAAAGAAACGGTGAGAAAGACAAAGAGAGAAATGCACAGAGAAGCAGAAAGAAAGAGAGAGAGAGAGAGAGAGGTGAAATTTTACAATCCCATATTACTGATAGCCTGAATCGCTGAGATGATCTGAAGGAAAAATTAAAATGTTGTTTTACAAATACGAAAAAAATGAAAGGAAAATGCTTTCCATCATGTATTATGTACAGTTTTTGAGAAACTCTTTCAGAAACAGCTTGTTTTACTGTAAATCGTTGCCTATTTTATTTTAATTTTTGCTCTTTTCATTTGG
>OMKZ01008291.1:2076-17031 GCA_900302535.1 Neoniphon sammara | reverse complement strand
AGTGCAGCCTGCTTTACATGCAGGTCAGGTAATGCAGCGCTCCACTGTGCGAGGCTCCGTCCTTCTGCCGAGCCCTGCGGCCAACTCCTGCTCAAGAGGAGGGGGGAGTGGGTGCGTGAATGCATGCATGTGTGCAAATATAAACATACATGTAAATATATACATCGGCGTGTGTACTTAGCATCACTCCAGGTATGCCGTCAGAAATGCGTTTACCCCTGCAGCCCCGAGTCTAATCCAAAGCCTGAAACACACCAGCGACTCTCTCTCTCTCCTTGGGGATTACTCACATATGCAAGCCAAGAGGAGGGTTGCTTAAAAATGACAAGACGCCCATTCACTTAAATAGTAGAGGCTCCGCGGGAGTTTCATGTGCCATCTGGTTGTTATGGTTGAGTGGGTGACCATGATAAAGATTAGGCTTGTGGACAACCAGTGGGTTTCCTAGGGATAAAGCATGAATATGGATGCTGCTCCAGCATGTTAAGGAATGCATTAATTGCATTGATTAAGGCCAGGATGGAGAATTGTTAAGGATAAATAATGCACACTGTACAGTATAACAATGAGATGGTGAACCAAGGTCAAGGCAAGTCCTGGGCGAGAAGCTGTAGATTGTTTTATGTCAGGATCAGTGGGTTTGTGTGTGCATGCAAAGAGTTAAGCCGACTGGATTATTACACCCTTAGTGCCCTCTCCAGTTCGCTCTCACAGCCTCCCAGTGCAGTATTTGCAACTCAAAGTCCAAATCAGTATATCTACATGTGTCAGTGGGCGAACGGTTAAAAACAACAGGAGGTGGTGTAAGAAAGAGTGTGTTTACTTTACCTGAGAACTGTGAATGAGCTTCATTAAAGACACAAACAGAAAAGCACACACACGCACACACACACACAGACAAGCACACAGGACTGCAAATCACTTCTGCACCATTAAAGCCAGCCCTCAGAGTCATTTTACTTCTCAGGAAAACAAAATCATTAACGTTGTCTGAACAAGCGAACAGCAATTATTTATGATGCGGCAATGATGCCCCTGAGCCACTGTCAGTTTGGGCTTGTCAAGGACAAAAACCTACAGCCACGGCTACACTGAACGGGTGACTGACACATGATCAGGTAGACAAGGCCTGTCCCCGTCCATCCTGAAAAGATCTCATGCATTATCTTAACCCTGTAGATGACCTACTTTACACATGGCCTCACACCCCCCAGGTCTGACTGACAAAAAGCTTCTGGCCTGCTTCCTTTCAGAGGGGAAGAGTTGCAGCACAATATATAACACACTTATGAAACATCCAAATAAAACATAAAAACTAAGAGATAGGAATTCTACTCAGTGTCACATCAAAGAGCTGTCTTGTAATAGTAATCATTTTGACGTTGGGAAAAAAAAAACTAAAAAGAGAGCGTGGGTTGAGCTTGCTCTTCGTGTCAGTTTAAGTCCCACTTGTCACAGTGCCAGCAAAGCTAAGCGCCTCCAGATATACACTTTTTTGTATCAATTAAGATTGCAGAATGCATGCCCCCTTCCTTCATCAGCCAAATATTACTTAAGCTGGGCAAACACAAAATATAGTAGTAGTAGGCTTCAGATGTCTGTGTTGTCACTGCCCCCGAACCATGGCTCAGTCTATTCCTGGCAAGGAGACATCAGCTCCTTGGATTAGCGTAATTACATAAAGGAGATATCTATGCTGCTTTATACTATCTCAAGACCAAGCCAGGGGTGACACCAGAAAAAGAGAGCGAGAGAGAGAGAGAGAGAGAGAGAGAGAGAGAAGCACTATGTAGAAAGACAATGGCGTCACGGCCAAATGAGGGAACATTAAGTGAAAGATTAGATTACAATAAGGTAATAATCAGTCCAAAATGCTTTCACTCATGCCCATGTTTACAGAAATAATCTTGGCCTTTGTTGAGACGATATTGAAATGGAAGGCTGATAATGAAAAAGCAGCAACTATCATAAATCAAAACTTGCCTGTCACTTTTTATTTTTTATTTTTTTCTATCTGTGTGCCAGGAGAGTAATGTGGTCTCTGCAGAGGGGATGGTGAATGGACTGAAAATTGCCTGCAGATAAGAATAAGAACTAGAATAAGAGTTTGGATTAGAATTAAAATTCATGAACTCTGCCCAGTCTTTTTTTTCTTTTTTCTTTTTTTTAATTTCCATGTCATTTTGAGGTATTTCTGGGCCATCGGTGGCTCGGCCTGGTTTTGACTATGGGGTAATTATGTTTTAATGGAAAGCTCACTTCCTGAGGCTTCAACCAACATGTGAGCACCTTTTCATTTGTGGCAGAGCAGAGCGCAGGGCGAACAGATAGAAGCGAGATACCACGCGGTTCAGAGAAAAAAATAAGCAGGTGAGGCGCCGAATTTCAGATGAAAAGAGAGCGGCAGGTGGATCAAGAGCGAGAAAGACAGGCGAGAGAGGAGATGGAGAGACCGTTTGCCCGTGACGGAGAAGTCTGGGAGACGAGCCAACTTCAGAACAACAGAGTGGGCTGCTGTTTAATTCAATTTCACTCTTTTCATTTCCTGCCCTCATAAGTTACAGCCAACAGCTCGATCTCGTTTCAGGTGCGCTGTAACCTGACGCCTGCACAGCACAGCCACCCCATGCGTTAGCACAAATCAAACTTAATGATTATAGTTATGATTGTCACATTACAGGAAGCCCTCAACAATATTAATGAGTTTAATAAATAGCCTGTCATAAAAGGAGCACATTACATCAAAGCATTTGAGTATTGTGGTTTATAATGCTATAATGCTTTTTTTTTTTTCAAGAGGAATTGTGAAAATGCTGTGGGTTTTCATAAATGGGAAAGCATTTGATTTTGTGTCAAGGGCGCACAGCTGCCTCAATCTCGCCTCCTAGCCCACTTTTCCACTTTTTCCCATTTGCTCCACTGCCCCACCCATCACCATTTTTCAAATTTTTATTATTATTATTTTGCAGTGGCTCCTTTTTGTCAGTGAAGTTGATTTGCCATTGTATTGGGAAAGGTAAATGTCTAACCTTTCTCTTTCTGTCTCCTTCCCTTCCCTTTTTTTTGTCCTTCATCTAACTCCACAGCAACAGCCCAACTACTGGAGCTTTAAGGTCAGTGCTGCATGTCAAAGTGTCTCTGTGTGTTTGTCACTCTCCTGTCCACTGTGTTGGTGTGTGTCGGGTGGTGTGCGCGCCTGTATGTGTGTTCCTGTCTCTCACTTCAGATTCCTCGGGCATCATCAGCCTATCTCCCTGGTTCCATGGGTCCTGCACCCCGCTGCACCACTGGCACCCAGCTCAGTTGGCATCTCTAGGCTCCGGGGAGGGAAGGAAGAGGGGGCGACAGCTTAAACTGCTCAAGCTCCATTTAATCTGCAGGAGACGATTCTCTCAGGATTTATGATACCTCAGTCAGCTAGCGCTAATGGCTAGCAGCCATGTGACCTTGCTCAAGTATTACTCAGACTGACTGAGACATTAAGAAGACATTTCAGACGTGTCGCTGAGGCATTACTGAAATAATGCTTTGACATTAGCACAGAAGCTTGACTCATGGCCAGACTGCTGAATGTGTATTATACAGAAGTTGCATAGGGAGAAAATATGGGTTGTGTGTATTGGAACAGGCCAGCAGCAAGATCTATTGAGAGTACATATCATTTGTGCTGGATTTGAATTGTGTTTGTTATTTGGCATGCTATGCAATGTGTGTGACCTCCTTGAAACGTTGTATTGCGTGCAAGCTGACTGGAGATGAGTGGTATTTATAGGGTGACTTCTAGTGTTGATGTGCGCTGCAGAAGAGCCCAGAGGTGATCTGTGCTGGAGTCTTCCCTGAATCCCTGCTTGCAGTATCATTTAGACAGGGTGGAAATGTCACTGAACGGCATTGACCCATGTGTTAGGCTAAGCAATTCATCCCACAGTTCTGTAATTGCTTTGCCATCAACCAAGAGTGAAATGAAATAAAACTTAAAGGCTCCTTTATCTGCATGCATCTAATAAAAAAATATTAGATATGGCACTTGCACACTTGCACAAATACCCTCATTTTTCAGTGTTTTTCAACGTTGAAATTATGTTGAACTATCAAGTGAGGTGAATGTGAAAAATGAGGCTTTAAACATCAAACGAATGCATAGTATAACACTTTATGTGTTCGTTTGATGTTTAAAGCTTCATTTGATCTGGGGAAAAAAAAAGTTCGCTGCTGGTCTCTTTCAGGGCAGTAGCTTTTTATACCTGCAAAAATGTGTCTCTGTGGTTTGTTGCATCTCCTAGTACAGTGAGTTTCTATCTGTCAACCAAACAAATTAATTAAGCAAGGCGGCTTAATAATAGTAGTGAGAGTGGGAGTTTCAATTTACTTATCAGTTGCATATGACACTGTAAGGTACCAAATGTAGAATTGAACAACCAAACTGTCTGCTCGATTGACAATAGATCAGTGATAACTGTCAGCTATTTGCTTGTAACAAACACACTGCTGTTAACACAGCCTTTACGATGACACTTCATCAGCATGTCCAAATATTACAGTGAGATGTTGCCAGTTTTCCTCATGTCACACCAAAACTCACAAAGGCCCCTTCTCACTCCCTCTTCCAAACAGCTCTGAGGGTAATTGTTTTCCTGCGCTCCCCTCCCTGCTGAAATTTAACACTCATGAAAATCTCTTTGTTTTCCACCAGTGAGAAAATATTTACTGCTCTCATCAATTTGTTGCATATGCTTACAGGTTTTACCACCCATATTATGCTGAATATGGTACCAGATATCGCTTTGTGACTACAGTTACAGGTATTGGAGAAGGGCTTATGCACAGATGAAAGATGAGAAAAAAGTGGATGGTACATGCTTGGCTGTGGAACTACTGCTTTTTGTTGGTCTGCCTTTTTCTCCTCTTCGCCAGAAAGAAAGGCCACTACCAGCGATGTCATGGGGGATGATGGCTGAAACTCCATTTCCCTCCTTCTTCTTCCGAGCAAGTCGATCGCAACAGCGAACAATCCCCAGCAATTTGGCCGAGCAATTCTCTCCATGCATTGATGACTCCCAGTATTATGAAGAGACAGGGCTCAAGGGGGGTTTTGGGGATGGGGGGCTTGCTGAGCAAGGCAGAAGATTGGCCTGAGAGTTTGAAGGCTGGAGAAAAATAATGATAGTCGGGAAGAGCAAGTGAGAGACAAACGGATGTGAGATATGGATTGATTCGGGGAGCTATTTTCCCCCTCCGTTTTCTGAAAAGGAAAGCTTGTGTATGTTTTTTTGTTGAAAAAGCAGCCGAGCTCTGTGTAGAGAGAGAGAGAGAGAGAGGCTGAGAATAAAGCTGCACAAATGCAGACAACAACAACAGCTGAAGTGAGGCACCTGGGTACCGCTTTGACCAGTGCCACCTGAGACCGAGGCAGAAACAGACGTGTTGACACAAAGCAGCTTAGCAGGAATCAGAAGCTAGTTTTGAGAGCGGTGGGAAAAGGACATGTGAGTGACACGAGTGAGCGGGTGAGGAGAGAAAAACTGACAGATGGAGGCAGAGATGGAGACGAGGCTTTAAGGAAGGCGAAGAAATCTTTCAGGAGGAGAAATGAAGTGAAAAGCAGGAGAAAGAAGGTGGAAGGTGAACGCCAGGAGATATGGAGTGAGAGGATTGTGATACTAGCCACTTAACACCTGTCTGTCAAATAATACCCTCCGGCGAATCACTCCATTCTCAATTCACACACATCGAGCTATCGATGAAATTTCTTTCACTAATGAATATTCTCTCACTCCAGCCCCAAGGAGTGCCATATAACTTAAGAGTATGATAATTGCATTAAGGGAAAGGAAAGAAAAGGAGAGCCCAACAACAATCATCATGTGATCAAGCACTAGTGGACTTTAGGCTTTCACGCTTAATCCCGAACTCACTTTACCGTAACCTGATTCATGCTTCTCTCTCTCTCTCTCTCTCTCTCTCTTTTTTTGTCTGTCAAAGTCCATGCTGAAATCTGGCAGCTTCAGTTTGCCTTGCTTAATGGCAAACATACAGTACATACCTCACAAAACACAACTTTTCAGAATAATAGTGCACTTGATCAGCCATTCAGCACTTAAAATACTTCAATAATATGTCACCTTTACGTCAACTAATTCTCCCTTTATTCCTTTCCATTTTCCTCTACCAAAAATATACAGAGGGGAGTAGCAGTGCAGTATAATTCAATTTTGAAAGTTGATATATTATTGAATTAAGTGCCAAAAAAGTCTTTCACTTTTCAATGAGTTATACTCTATAGGTTTGCCGACTAAGCAAGGCAACATTGAAGTGTCAGATGGAGTTTGATGTGATGTCCTCTCCAAGGGGAAGACCGAAAGAACGGCATATACCAAGGCTACCATTACCCTGACCTTAATACCAAGCTGCCCTCTGTCAGTGTGTGTGTATGTGTGTTTGTGTGCGTGCACACTCGCGCCTCTGTCTGCGAGTACACACAACAAGAAAAGCCATAGTGGGAGGTCGCGTTGGGTTTAATGCAGTTTGCAGCCTAAGGTCTGTTTGTGGCTGCCGTGTCCTGCTTTTCCTTCCAGTCACTCCTGTTCCTCGTAAGATCATCTTGTTCTCCCCTCATTCCTCTCTTCCGCTGGGCCCTAATAACAGTGTGGAGTTCTCACAGTAATTGAACGCTGTTGAAAAAGTCTGGATTGATAGCTTCAGAAAAAAAAAGAAAAACAAGTTAGAGGAGGAGCAGGAGGTGGAGGTAGGGGGAGGGAGGATTGCAGAGGAAAGTGAATGAGGTGGATCTAGTTTCCCTCAAAAGACCCTGTGAACACTGCAACGTCTGTCACTTCTGTGCCTAACACACTGCTTCACGAGCAGATGGTGTATTCACATATATTTACACTGCAAAATGATTACAGAGAGATGGCCTCAGTTTTCATCGCACAATCTTGGCATGCATGACTAAATCAAGAACATGGAAGTCAATGTTGGGATTGGGCTTTCAAGGTTTTTTTTTTGTTTTTTTTTTTGCTGCGTAGGGTTACACACGTTCATATATTATAGGTTCAGTGTCTTGTTCAACAGCACATCGATAGCAGTTGTTAAAGCAGGAGAGCATTACTCATTCACTCCCCCCTACATTGATTTCCTCAGCCGGTCCAGGGATTTGAACTGGTGTGTTTCCAGTCACAAATGCGCCTCACTAACCCTCCAGGCTGCAGACATCCCCTACAGACTTTGCAGACACTGTGAGAAGAGCTCAGATATGCAGCACAATATTCTCAATTCCCTGTCTGATTCTTAAAAAGCTCCAACCAGGGTAACTAGCCTTGAAATAATATTCTCAGGTGCACCAGCCGAATGACTCATGATTTCTAAATAAAAAAAGAAGCAAAGTTGCTCTCTTCTTCTTTCCCAGCAGCTCAAAAAGACAGCTACTCTCAGGAAAGACCCAGTGACGTTTTTTTTGACACAGCGGTCTGTTCAGCCGCTGCCATTCATCTCATGCACCAACACTGAATTGTTAGGCTGAGTCAAACTGTGGGCTTTGCTGTTTTACCCTGTATGTATGTTCTCAATGTGTTTACCCCCTGACGCTTTGCATGTCTGCCTCATGCTGGCCAGGATGTGACATACTGCAGTATGCGGTGTGGATGTTGCTGTGCGCTCCTCTGTGGTGCCATTGGCTGTGTTGTTGTTCAGTGTGGTCACAGTATAGATAAATGACCCCATTAGAGAGCACAGAGGGGGTTATCTGTCAGTATCACCATCTCCCTGAGTGTGCAGACACTGTCTGCCACCTTTATCAGTGGACACCACCACTATCATTCTGTGATTGCGTGTGTGTGTTACTGAATTTTTTTTTGTGTGGTAGTGATGAAAAGAATGTGGGTTATAAAACATATAGTTCCACTCCTCAGTTCTGATTGACTGAGTCATGCTCAAAGCTTTGCAAAATACCCGTTAAATGCACACTTGTGGCCGCATAACAGTTAAATATTAATGAACTAACCAAAAAGCAACAGACATATTGCTGCTTATATGTTGCTGAGCAACTATGTAGTGTAGCAACAAGCCTCTTGGCTTATTGTTTAATTAATAACATCATAAATGTCTCTGAATGTATTAGTATGTTTTGTGCAGCATCATGTGTGTGTTTATGAATGAACCCAAACAGCTCACTGCTGAGAGATGATGAGCACAGTGGTTGCCCTCTGTGTGGCATCTGTGGTAACATTAACTAAATACCACATTAATGAAAGCACTGGTAAAAACATGTTCATATTTGACTAAGGCCGAGCAAGAACAGAAAGAAGAAACACTCAGGAAAAGGGGAACCAGGCGTCAGGCACAGCCATTGTACTGTGGCTACGGATGTGTCGGGCTCTGCCATCCAAACAGTCATCAGACAGCATTCTGGGAGCTCATTACTGTAGTCCCGGAGCTGGAGGAGACGCTACAGTGGTGGGGGATCGAGGAGTCAGTTCAGTGAGCTCAGCCCCAGCTGCAGCAACAGTCATTCAGGAAGAGATGCCTGGGCATAGGCCAGGAGGATAAGCCCACAGTGACAGCCTGGGATTTACATGAGCTTCTCCTCCCCTCCCACAAGCACTCATTTAAAGTTTGGATCAGCACCGGGACAAGAGTTTGGATCAGGGTATGTGGGAGGTGTGCAGACTCAAGCAAACATGACACAACTTATGTTAAGCTGAAATACAGTTTCCGGCTTAATTTTCTTCCATGGGCCACCTTACGTGATTGAAGAAGACTTACGCCCTGAGGTGCTGTGCTATTTATACAACCGTACTTGAGTTGCTCTTTTGGCAGCATTCAACTGATGTCAGATACTGTGACGCTAGTAATTGTTAGTGAATCACTACTAGCTAAACCATTGTGAAGGTCTCGTTAATCTCGTTACGCGGTTTCATTGTGTGGTGTCTCATTGTGTGTTCACTGTCTCTTCCACTCTGTCTTGCTCGATCGACCCCGTCCAATCCATTATTCCTGCCTCCCTCTCACCTCTCAATGAAATAACTATGGCGCTCGCATGTGTCTTCTTCCCCTGCAGAGCCGAAGTCCGCGGCACTCCCAGTCTACCCAGTCTGGGCTTGCCGACCAGGCTGCCAAGCTCTCCTTTGCCTCCGCTGAATCCTTGGAGACCATGTCGGAAGCAGACATTCCCATTGGGTTCAACCGGATGAACCGATTTCGACAGAGCCTGCCACTGTCCCGCTCTGCCAGCCAGAACAAGCTACGGTCACCAGGTAAAAACACTGAATGCAAGCCTTAAGTTAAATCAAAACATGTTTCTGACACTATTTGATGCATTTTTCGGGTTGATTAGGGTGTCCACATAGGTGTTGCGTACCTGCCTAAAATTTAAACTTTGCGTCAAGTCTGCTTGAGATTGCACACTGATTGGCTGATCGTATGGGAATACTCTATAGTCTATAAAAGCTTTAATGTAAGCCCTCCTGTTTTCTTTATAGTCATGCTTTACATTATGTTTGACAATAAAATTTCAGTTTGATGCACTGCAGATAGACTCTTAAAACAACTTGCTGGTTGGACTCAAACCAGATTTTCAGCTGCCTATTTCATTACTTCTTGATGGTTATTGTGAAGAGGTGGAGTGGGAGAAAGTAAGATACTCTTGCTTCACTCAATAGTCTTACTGTAGTCTAATTACTCCACTGGAGAGCTGGTTGTTAAGGGGAAAAATAGCTCTTGGTCTCACTCTTCGTCTGATGATCTGTGGTTTTGTTCCTTTATACATTAATAAGTTGCTGCAGAGAGCAAGATAACGCAATTTGTCTTTCATGGTTAGTGAATTCATAAGAGGTTGGATACAACATTTTCAGCTATAATGCATCGGCAAACATCTCCTCATGAAATCTTTCAATCTGAGCTTAATTATCTAAGATAATGTGCAAGGTTACTGTGACTACTCAAGTAGACACAGTGTTTGTGCTTTGTTTAGATTGGGAGCATTAGGATTTAGATGAAAAGGTTATCATGGGAACTCTTTTGTATTGGAGTATCAGACTGCAGGCTGCTGTTTGCACACAGGGCTGTGGAAGGGTTTGGTATGGGACTGCAAGAGTAAACAGCAGAGTTGAGGGCAAGTTTAGTGCTAAAAGGCCTTGGGAGTAGAGAGAGGATTAATGTGAGGCTGGTCCAGACTCATAAACACTGAGGTGTGGGGTTATGCTGGGCACGCCGGGATAAAATGTTGGCTGTAAAACTGAAGTGGCAGTGACTGATGAGGGCTCTTTTGAATAGGGAGTTTGGACAGAGCTAGAAAAGTGGGACTGCCAATCTCTCCACTCCCTGTCTAACTACCCCCTTTGTTTTCTACTCTCTCCTTCTCACTCATTTTGTCCAATTCTACTTCACTTGTCCTTATTTGCTATATTGTGTTTTCTGTTCATTTTTCCCACGGTGTACCAAGATGCAAATTCAGGTTAGTCAGGCATCAGACACGTCACACCTCTGTTCCTGCGTGCTATGAAATTCATCATGTGTTCCAGCACTTAAGGAAGTAGTTTTCTACAAATCATACCCGCTCATTATTCAATAATTTCTTTTTTTTTTATTTCTTATTTCTAATTAATAATTTATAGCAAGAAAGTTCTATTATAGTGAAAAAGTCTTCACACCTTAGCTGTGAATTTCACACAACTCCCACAATCCTCTTCTCAAATTAAGAAAGATGTACTGTCCACTCTGTCCTTGATTCATATTCATAATCATACCAGCATCTCAGGGAGAAGAAGGTTTACCTGGATGTTATCTACCCAAAGGTAGAAATTTTTGGTCACAATTCATACCATTGTAGCTTGCAAAAACACGAATGCACCATAGGAGCTGACAGATTTTTAAGTTGTTTCTCACCATCCACATTTTTTTCTGACTTTACTCGCCCCCTCTCTCTCTCTCTCTCTCTCACCACCCTCTTTTAGGCGTGCTGTTCCTGCAGTATGGCGATGAGACGCGACGGGTGCACATCACCCACGAGCTGACCAGCCTGGACACGCTGCACGCACTCATCGTACACATGTTCCCCCAGAAGCTGACGGCAGGCATGCTCAAGTCGTCCAACACGGCCATCTTGATCAAGGACGAGGCGCGCAATGTCTTCTACGAGCTGGAGGATGTCCGGGACATCCAGGACCGTAGCATCATCAAGATTTACCGCAAAGAGCCCATCTACGCCTCCTACCCTGCTGCTGCACATCTGGCTAATGGAGACCTGAGGGTGAGGAAAGGGGAGGCTGGGAGGCGGGGAAGTGAAGAGAGTTATTTTAGTAGAAAAATGCGTAGTGATCTTCAGTTAGTCGGATCCCAACAACCTAGACTTCAGTGGTTACTGCTATAATTCTGGTCCTCTAAGTTGAGGGGAGCTATGTGTTTCTTTGACAGTAATAGCGATTTTTACATTTCAACAGTAACTGTGACAGGCTGTTGCAGTGTATGTGGGTTAGTAATTTAACAGGTATTCCTCCTGGAGATGTATTTTCTTATCTTCAACTAGGCCATCTGTTGCTGTGCAGACACCAGAGAACAGTGTTCCTCTGTGAAATGAGCATATTTTAACATCCTAAGCTATTTCTGCTTTAGTGGAGATCAAGGAACCCTGAATTTCTTGTTTTTTTTTTTATTTTCGTCACAAAACACTGCGTTACCATCTGCATTATTCACATAACACTGACAATTCACCTGCCATTAACCATGCAAATAGGTAGCGAACAAGAAGTGTGTGAGTGTGTGTGTACATGCACGCATGTATATTTGTGTCTTTGTGTTTAAAAGACAAAACAGAAGAACATAGGTGAGAGAGCTGATACTCTCAACACTCTCAGACCGCTGAAGCGAAGGTTCAGCAGTCTGAGAGGTTCAGATTTTTGATTAGATTTGATTAGAGCTAATAATTGGAATCCGTTGCACTCCTGGAAGGGACTTCCTGTCTCTGTTGTCCTCCCCAAGACTTCTTCTGTTTTTTCCCTGTTGGCCTCTGGAGTTTTATGGGAGTTTTTTCTTGCCCGCTATAAGGGTCCAGGTCAAGGGGTCTCGTTTTGTTTTCTATAAACTCTAACAGACTATAACGGTGAGAGTGGGTGGAATTTCATCAAAAATTTGAACTGAAACCGTTCAAACAGCACCCACCTCAGATTCAGGACCCCCTCCAAGTCCCTCCCACCCACGTGTGCTTGTGTGATTGGGAATAAGGATTGGTGAGCAGACTCCCCTCTCTGTCATCCTGTAGCCATGGAAAACTAATCTTAAGTGTAACCCTAAGCCAAGTCTTAAGTCTAACCCTAAGCCAAGTTTGTCTGGGGAGGGGAAGCAAACATGCACAGCAGTAGTGCACGGTGCGTGTGCACGAGACATGACTGGCGCTGAGGCTTGGATGCGGTAGTGACGCCTCCTTGAAATGATTGGTTGTTTGATTTGCACTGAACAGATTTTAACAAACGAGATTACAGCCCTGGGAGCATGCTAGATTTTTTTTTCTCAGTGCATTTAGTTTGGCTCAGACCCTCTGTGTATTATGGTGATTTGTCAAAATTGTGGAGGAAAAAAACTTACCTACATGAACTTTAAGGGTTCTAAATAAACTTGAACTTGACCTTGAACTTGAACTTTTAAAATACCCCCAGAAAAATGCAGTTCACTGTAAAAAGTTCTCAGCATGATGCCTGAATATCAGGCATACAGCCACTTTAGATTCATAAAATACTTAACTCAATACAATGCACGCATTTCCCCCTGGACACTTTTCAGCCTCAGAACTTTTTCGTGTGTTGAACCTTAGATAGCTTGATAACAGAAATGATAGATGACTGATTTCAAGGAGCACTTAGATAGGGAAAAACCAGGAAACATCAAAGTTACCTGCCACCTTCGGTCATCGTAAACATGAACTGCACAGTCCTCTTGGCTGAGTTGGAGACTAAACACGGGCCGCCCTGCATGTTAACAAGCATCTTGATATTCATGTGCCTCTGTGCACTTTGTGTGACTATGTGTGTTCTACTAGAGGAACTTTATGGTTTAGCTGTTTTATAGTTGCTTTATGCTGTTTGCTTGCTCAAGCTGTGTTCATTTGTATGATAGGGTTAGCCAAGGAGCAGAAAAACAAATGAGGAGAATAAAGAGTAAGGATGACTTAAGGGGCAAAGGAAGCTGCGAGAAGGAGAGGGAGTAAATTGGAGTAAATACTGAGGAGGAAAAGTAGAGGCGGATGTGGGTTGAAAAAACACCAGAGCACAATATCAAAAAAAAAATGTTTCCATAGTCTTCACAGAGAAAAGCAAGTGGAGTGAAAAAAAGCTTAGTCAAATATGGTGGGCACAGATATTATTCAGATGTCCTCCCTATGATTAAGGAATTGCTTTGTCTCCTGCACGCTGTCATTGCTCTACAAAGCAGAAGATATAGATAATGTTCAGATAGGAGTTTGTGCTGAATACCATCTCATAGTAATCCAGTGTTAAACCAAAGGATTTATGTCAAACTGAAGAGGGGAGGAAAAAAGAAAGGAATAGTGGACAACAGAAGTGGTACTGGACATGTGTGATTTTCTGAAATCTTTCCCATTTTCATCTTTTTTTTTTCTAGTGGCCAGAAGGAATCACTGGCAAACAGTTTTGGGGTTAACGAGTTACGTAATTTAACAAGTTACATAATAACATAATAAATCCCAGAGTCGTGCAAAGAGTTACTGTTTAAAATGGCAGAGTATTATCTCAGTTATTGTACAGTTGGCACACAAGCATTTAAAAACGCTTCTGTTAATGAGATACAGCCAATACTTCAGTACTAGTGAGGATTATAAAGTGCTGCGGTTATTCATCCTTTAGGTAGGCTGCAATGAGATTCTTTCCCATTAATTATTTCTGAGCGCTGCAGTCTGTTCATTATGTTGTTGAAGTGCTGATTGCAAGATGTTTTGGCTTAAGTGATGGTCAGTATTTAATTTAATTGTTATCATTTTAATAAGCAGCTCTCGAAATGATTTAGCCTACACATCAAGGTTTGTTTTTTTTTTTTTTTCAAGAGTTTCCACTGTAAGCTTGTTGGCATTACGCTATCCGAGACTCAAACAGGGCACTTTGTTTAGTTATTTACTTGTTTGTGTTTGTTTGTTTGCTAGCATACTTTTTGCTTGCATACTTGGTAGTTTTAAATCACTATATGGTCTTGTGTTTTTAAGAGAGACGTTGGAACTTGCTGTTAAGAAAGTAACATTAAAGTAATATAATGAGTGATAAAATTAGTTACAACGCTAGATCATTCAGTGGTTATTGAGTTTTCACGATGATGATACCTTTCTTCTTAGGGCAAAACAAATGCTTAAATAAAGATTTGAAAGATGACAATCATATACATATACCAGCTTGTCATTCCAGGTCTATGGAGATGTTTCAGTACAGGACCATCATTTGTATGGACTTCAAGCATTAAATACTCAAACTCTGAAATGGGCCTATGTCCTCTGAGCATTGTGGCTGAGTGAATGACAAACCTCTCAGATTTAACTTAATTATAACTTGATTAATCTAAGCTATTCATCTCAGTTACATTCCTTTTATTTTATTTTATTTTTTTTTTTCTCTATTGTACTTCTATAGTGTATTTTGTATTTATCTTGTTTTGTATTATCTAGCTAGATTCCTTATATTTTATTTTATTTTATCTTTTTATTTTATATATTTTATTTTATTTTATGTTTATTTTTCTAGAACCCTGCATGCCCTGTGTTCCCATCCTGTAAGCTGCTGGAGTTGTGAATTTCTCTTGGAGATGAATAAAGTATCTATCTATCTATCTAATCAAGGTGTGAATAACCAGCATTTCTTAATAGTGAGTCGGTGTATTTATGAATTGAGTGATAATTGAAGTTCTTATTGCGTTGGCGTAGATCTTAGAATTGATCTCTACCTGAGATGAGCTGATCCTCCTCAA
>OMKZ01008286.1:9924-34567 GCA_900302535.1 Neoniphon sammara | reverse complement strand
AAGGTTGAAATGCTGGCACACTGTACTCACACAGCCTACAGTAGTAATGGTGACTGAGCTGGAGATGAAACTGAGACCTTCGTTCATACTGACATAGAGGTTGGCCGCCCTGGAAAAGACGGAGAAAAACATCTCAGCTGCCATCCCTCAGAAAAACAGAGTCGACGGGGATACGTGAAACCTCGCATTTATTTAAATATATTGTACAGGACTTACATTCCCTCATCTTGAAGTATTGGTGCGGGGCAGAGAAGATATGTATCTTCCACAATCAAAGGCTTCACCACTAGAGAAGGAGGAAAGGGGTCATAAAATGACTAAAACATCAGCCTAACATTGCAATGTTGTCTTGCAGCAACAGGCAGTGTTTATCCATTGACACATCAAGCTTCACTACCAGGAGCTTTCAGCATTTGAATACCAAGAAGTCATCACCCAAATCACCTCTCAGATTATGTCATTGTTTAGCCCTGAACTGTGATTAGTTCCATAACTGATTAAAATCAGTCAGATGACTTCATTTAATTAGATGCTAAGTGCTGTGCAATGGGAGAGGAGGGGCCACTGACATGATGAAAGCAGTGTAGTCATGTCATATCTTTGTAATTCAATTAACAAACTGGCTGAGGGCAGGCACACTCGTTTCGAAACAAGCGCTTTGTTGTCTGCTGTCTTGAGACAGCTGTATGCCTCTCAATAACCGCAGTAGAAACCATTTGACCATAGCATTTGTTTTTGAGGCAAATCTCGGTTCTGTCCGTGTCCAGCTGGCTTTTGGGGAAACGGATCCAACGAGAGTCGTCGCCCAAGCCTGTGTGTTTATCCTGGCTGAGGGAGAGCATACCCCAGAACTGAGGGAATCAACACAAGAGCCGCGACTGCTCCTCTCTAGAAACACCACGCAGGACGGAGGGGAGGGGCTCAATACTGCCAAAACCTGCTCAGAGCCAATATAAACTGGGACACATATCCCACTCAGAGTTCATCTCCGCACCCACCTTGTACTCTAAATGGCCTCTCATTATCAAAAGCGCTGAAGGCCTTCTGCAAGGGAATAAAGGACAAACTACAGAGAAGCCCAATAACGAGCTGACGGGGCCTGATTTGCCACAGTCATCAGATTTCCATTGTTTAATCTCCTGGGGATGAGGACGCTGGCTGAGGCCCTGCTCCTGCTCCATGTCACATTGTTTTATTCGACTGTTTACTCCCCAAGCGTAGAGAAAGGTCGTGTTTAACTGTGAGGTGCAGATGACTGCCCTATGTTAAAGCTTACACAGTGAATTATGTAGAATGATTGCTTTAGATGATCCCAAACGAGAGATCTTTGAGATCTGGAAAGACTATCCACGAGGCCAACAAAGATTCAGCAGCATGTCTGACTTTCTGAGGTCATTTAAATCGGGGTCAGACGATTTCAGAAGACATAATGCAATTATTAAGGTCTTGTTACCCATTATTCATGTTGCTCTGTGTTGCTCACTGCACCATACTTGCAACATCTGTCACCAAAAAAAATGGATTGTTCAGGACGTCCCCCCCCCTTTGCCAAATCCCAGAGCGCCTGACTCTATTTGCTGCTACTTTTCCTGGAGACACAGACTCAAACATCTATTCAGCTGCTCAACACATGTAGTTACACATTGCTGCTTTCCTTTTCACCATTTAACCATATTTGCTGAGAATGGAAAGGGGTGGGGTGTAGGTGGAACATGGAGAGTCAACGAGTGCAAGAAAAGATGCAATGGACAGCGGAAAGGTTGTCTATATACAAGGAGTCCACATTCATCTCTAGGCAATCTACTGTAACTATGACCCAATTATTTTCATTTACAATTTGCTCCGTATGTGAAGTAAACAACTTCTGCAGCATGGAGTGTAAACACTCCAAAGACATGAATATATCTGAAGTATACGGGGGGAATGGGATCCACATAAGGAGATCATTTTACCTAAATTGGTTCCATGTCCTATGTTTGTCTGCAGGAAGTTGGATGTTGTATCACAGAGAAACAATTAAAATTCTCAGGCATTGTTAACCATTTGATTGGCACTGCAATAACACCTGAGAGGGCATTTTTTACTGGGCAATTTGACTACAAGACCACGGTGCCTCTGCTGAATGCCATCGGCATCATCACAGTAAAGAAACTGCCCTTTGGGACATTATAGCTTTTATAAAACGGTTGGAAATGCATCTATATTGTCTACAAGTTTCCTTCAGTTAAAGATCCCATTCACGCCTTCTGCCTCAGAGGGGCAGACATTTTGTTTGTAGCTCAGCGCTGCTTAATGGCTTGCTTTGTAATTAGACCAGCGCCTCCTGCAGCTATTGCGGCATGCATGGTAGGAAACGGGGTTTAATTACTCTTACAGTAGGCCACTTGTAAAGACCACAGTGAAATTGGATGTGCCCTCAAGGCCCTCTCCCCTCTCTGCCTTGTGTGTGGCACTGTTTCCCTTTATCTCTTTTTTCTGCCTCCCTTCCGGGCTGTAAAACTAAAAAAACACTCCCGTTAAAACAAAAAGCCGTGATACCAGTAACAGAAACAATGGCGTGCCTACTTGTTTGATCACAGAGAACTCCAGCTGTGCTGCTGACCCTGTGCTTGTTGTTTGGGAAATTGAGTAAGATGTAATTCAAGAGAATTTTACCATTTCCAGCTCACCGATTTCTTTACAGCTGTTATCTTGGCTGACTTGAGTGATGAGCTTTTAGTTTGTGTCAACATGTATACTGGTAATATTCTCAAGTATACATACAATAGAAGTAGTGATTGGGAATACAGAAGCATCAGTGATTCATCATGACTTAGTTGGAACTGCACTCACTCTTGGTAACGGTGTCATTGATCCGGAAGCTGCACAGGACTTTATCCACGTTACGTGCGTGGAGGAATCCGTTTCCTCTCACCACCACCTGAAAAGACTCTGGATGAGGAGAGGAAAAGCACAACTGTCACCTTCAGAACTGAAAATGACTTTCCAGTGAAACCTGCCCTGGGGTTCAAGGTAACACCCAAACTCATCATCACCCCACCATCTGGCATTCAGCAACACCCCTAAGTACCATTAATCCCTCACTGCAGTGGTCACTGAGTTTAAATTCCTTGAGCGACAGAAAAGATTATGTGGTCCAAAAGACACTGAGTTGTAAACATGTGGGTATTATGCTGAGGTTCCCCCGGAGCCAATACCACAAACCCCAAAACATGTTATGTTAACACTTCCTTTTACAATGGGGAAAAGTGGCGTCTTGTGTAAAACAAAGCATTATTACTGATTAGTACTGTGAACTGGAAGCAAAGGGAAATGTTCAGTGTCCAAAACTGCTGTAGCTGATTTTGGCATGAGGTCAGGGTTCAATTATTCAGGGAAAATTAGGTTGCTGCTACTGTGTGTGGACAATATTTACACCGACGAGACGGCTTGTGTCTGCACTTCCTGTAATAAATTTGGTTTAAAATGTCTCCTTTTGAAACGGAGACACCTAAGGAAGATGAATGTCAAAGTTCCAGAGGTAATTATCTTCTTACCTCCTGCACAGATACTGGAGGGCTCTGCTGCCAGGATCTCAATGCAGGACTTCTTCAGGATCTGAGGAGGTGAGGAGAAATGGATTATGGGTTTAGTTTTCTGTTGGTAATGATTGGTACTGTCCTGGTCATTTTCACAATGTGTCTGTCTCTTATAGATGGTTGCACGTAACCTTGTTGATGTCACACTCTGCCAGTTTCAGCCACAGTGAGGACATTTCTTTTTTTTTCCTAATTAACCTTTTGCTACTGAGTCCTCAGGCTATATCTTGTCATCAGGGCTCTGAGCTGGGAGTTGCTCTCATTTGTGCTCTGAATGAATGTCTGTAACCCCGACACTGCAGGAAACTATGCACTGTAACCCTGAAGAAGAGACTGATTTATGACCGACTGCCCCGCTCGCCTGAGACGGAGCCAAGAGGTTTCAGCATGCTGTTAATGTGCTCCAGATGACAAGTCAGCTGCCTGACCTTTAACACTCCTCAACAAACCTCGTATCCAAGCGACAACGGCCCTTCCACGACAAAGTGTTTTTCATTCCTCCGTCCAGCGGATACGAAAATATAAGTCAATACCACTGAGGTGGGCCTTAGGAGCCATAGCACACACGCTTTGATCCTGTTTGGCTAGACTTGAGCAGCACAGATCAAAAGCAGGGAAGTCACAGTCCCAGCAGGTTTTCCTGGAATTCTGTCCCTGGCAAGACTCGATGGATGGAATAGTTTATCGGCCCCTAGACCTATTTTGTCTTGTTTCCTGTTGGCTATTTGATCAGTATGTTGATGGATTGAGAAAGACATTACTGTGATGGGAGAGATCATCTGATAGGCACATGATTTCCTGTAGACCTCCAAGGCATGTCACCTTTCAATTATTTAGCAACCCTCATTACGGACAACTAGCCATAATACTAATTGTCATAACAGTTAGTATGGTATCATAATATAATTGTACAATAGTTAGCCAATGTACATAACATCAGTGCTGTTTGAACATGCGTACGGGCAGAAGTGAAATGCTTACCGAGTCAATGACCCCTTGCAAAGCTTCAAATCCATCATTAACTGGGAAGACATGGTCCTTGCTATCAGCAATCTTTGCCAACTAAAGAAGACAAATGTAAAATCACAAAAAAACAGTTCATCTCAAAATGAAAATTATCTAACCATATTAGTCAAAATGTAACGAAGTTTGTACAACCAGGGAAGCTGCCAGTACACTTGATGAAGACATGAAATTCAGCTGATTCAGATGAATAAAAGCTGTAAACAGGATTAGGCCATTTGTGTGTTTTGGTTGTGATGCTTCACAAGAAGAGGTTAGTTACATGGAACCGCACTACAAAGTGAAGTACATACAGTAAGCTCTTTGTGCAATCATTTAGCTGGAAAACATTTGGATTACTAATTGTTTGGAGATTTTGAGATTTTAAGGCTGCTGATTACCCTTTGTGGAACTTTCAGTCATCTGGGAGAAGCCTGACATGAAACTGCAAAGGGCAAATCTGCAGTGTGTTTCATGGTCATACAAACTTTAACAGAATTTATTTTGACTGACATGGAAGTGAATACGTGATGGCAGAACTATTGCTTTGGGGTGAAATCTCACTTTAAATGATGTCAAGCACATTATGACACAACACCAGTTTAGGATTTCTCACCATTTTCAAAATAAAAGTTTGGCATACAAAGCTGGGCATTTACAATCACACTATCACACTCCTCTGTTTTACTCCCTGAGGCGCAGGCGTCATGTGAAATCAATGCGCAGGTAGTGAAAACCATACCTGTGTCTCATTGAAGTCCTTCACCCCCACGCAGTAAACTGAGGCACCCAGACTCCGGGAGCGGTTGGCCTGTCAGGTATTCACAGATTCACAGCAAAAACAAGAAGACACTCAACACCTGGGTTCAATTACACCTCTGCATTTCACAACATCGACCAAAACACAGTTAAATAATCTCGTGTTTGTTTGGCTCTAACAAGACTTCAGAAGAGGTTGAGCAACCCTGCTGTTGTTGAATAATACTTTTCACTGTCGCATAACTATTAGAACGTCAGAAATGTGCCAAACAGAACAGACAAACATTTCTCAGTATTCGCCCTGATGCAAAATGACGCTGCTGACAGTGAGTGGCAAACTGAAGACCTCACGCAGTTGCCTTGAGGAAGCTTCTCAAGCTACTGGAGATATCAGCCCCACTTCATCAACATCTGACCTGCTATCCTCACTGTCCACATGTGTTTGAGGGCACCCAGAGCTGATTAAACAGTCTCGGCTTTGCACGCCTGCACCTGCGCTCCCCTGAATGGTCATAGGGAATAAATCGTCGGTTTCTCGTTGCAGATGTGTGGAGAACGACTGGGCCCGTTTCATTCATAGGGCAGATGGGAGGTATAAATCTGACAGACGTTCTGACCTGCCTTTATACCTCACTAAAGAGAGGGGATCAAAGTGGTGATGTATAGGGTGGCAGTGTTTGATCTGGGCCCTCATATGTACAGTCACATATTTCACCTGGTTACAATTTGTGTGACCCATTTAACCTCCAGCTCTCTCTTTCTCCCTCTGCCTCTGTCTCTCTCACACCTTCCCCTCTCCCTCTCTCTCTGTTTTCTTTTCTGGCGTCCCCCCTCCCCTCCCACCACCTCTCACCTCTCTCTCAGCATAGTAGAAAAGATCCTCGTGCAGCTCTCCGTCTGTGAGAGCTATAATAACACTGGCAGTCCGATAACCTGCAAGCAGAAAAAAATTGATCATACCTGCTGCTGCAATTTTGCCACTGTAATAATGCAATCAACATTATTCCCATTTTGTAATTACATCATGCAATATCAAGATGCTTTCGCTGACAGTGGTTATATTTTGCAGTTACTCAAACTGAGTGGTAAGAGTGCAAACAAACTACGTCACTGAAGAATGCACTGGGCCTCCCAATGGGAAATAAACACGCTGTCAAAAAGGTAATTTGAGGTCAAGTAGTAAGTCAAAATTGTCATTTTGGGGGGAAATTATCACCTCCAGCTGTTGATCATCATATGGAAAACAACCACCAAATGAAAAAGCAGTCATTGATTTATGCCTTTTCCTTAAATTACCCTATCCTCAATCAATTTATAGTATGTCATAATGATTTAAAGATCAGAAAGTGGGTAAATAATTCTGCAAATAACAAGGCAGGTAAAATAACTTTAAGTGGATTTATCATTCACTGCGTCCCTGTGGTAAAAATAATGGACCTTCAGCCATTTGGAGGAGAGAAAAATGAACTACACACCTTCGTGGTTTCCATAGTATATCTGCTCACTGGCCTGCAACAGAAGAGAAGCTGGATTGAAACCATGAGCTGTTTACTAGTGAATAATGTTTTCCCTGTTTGAATACAAGAGCCAATATGGTTTGATCTGGACAGATAAACTAGATGCCAGCTCAAAGTTGAACCAACTGGCACCTCACCCTCTGGATGCCCTCGTGCATGAAGGTGTCTCCTCCTGGAAGCACCCTCTGCAGCTCCTCCAGACCTTTGCGAATGCGCTCCCTGAGCAGACAGACAGAGGATAAGGTCATTCACATTGTTGATGCGCCTACTAGAACGAATCCTTTTCTCAGAACCAGTGATGAACTCACCTTTGACTAAAAACATGCACTGCCATGCGTGGTAACACAATAATCTGCTATGCAAGGCCAGCGTTTCAGAAAATACCGACCATGTGTAAGAGATGAAAGAATTGAAACGATATTGGTTTCTTTTTTTGGTTCGGGACACCGTCACGCAGATAGAGAGGAAATAAGACCTTTGTAGGATAAGATAGCAGGAAGGCTATAAACAGCACAAAGGGTTTGCGGCTGCCTGGAAAGTCGGCCTCGGAAAGACACATTTGCATTCCGCATTGTCAAAAACCACATGATGAAGTTGCCTTCCAGACTGATGACAGTACGGACAGATCACAGTGTGGGAAAATACCAGTCTCGACTCTCGTATTAGTAATAACGGCTTTTGAGGAATCATAACTGTGTGACCTGTGTCCAATCCGACAGTAATTTCACTTCATTAGATTTGTCTTCAAGACAGCTGAATAATAAAAGTGCAACGCTTACTGTAAAAGCAGTTTTGAAGGAATCTCCACCCACCTGTCCTCTGTCAGATCCATTAAAATCCTCCCTTCAGTGGAGAACACAATGAAGGACATCCGCAACTGTGGACTGGGATGAGGACAGGAGAAAAATATGCTCCTTAGATTGGTAGTCATTTCTTTGTTACATGTTTAACCAAAGCAAATCCAGATGACATGTCAGTGCTTTTGTTTATGTTTAATTTTACTGTGATTAGGCTTCTTTAGCTGGTCATGAGCAACTTATTGCTTTACCTTATGAATTTGTGAGCCAGATGTTCGACAAAGTGGTAGATTTCGGTCCAGTGATTCTGCACACTTCCGGATCTACAAGGAGAAATCCAAAGTAATTTGAGGATTGCCTCTCTGAACCTCTGTCGCTGCCAGCAGCTAAGCTACATGACATTTTGTGTGTACTAGTAGCATTGATTAATTGATAACTGTTCAAAGATGAGAATGAACTTTTTGGAACATGCAGCAATGTGCATAGGACCTCCGTGTGGCCCTGTATGGGTCATCGATGGCCTTTGTCCAAAAGCCATTGCTCATACTAAATCTTATCTCTTACTTTATCCTCAAGTCATAAGAAACGAAAAAGTCTACAGTTCTGCATGATTAAATACTTTGAAAGCGCGGCAGTCTGATGCTGAAGAGTAGCAATGACGCCATGCTCCTCCGATTACTGTTAATGTCTTTATAATGTGTCCGCAATTATGCCCGTGTTATTGGAGTCAGATGAATTAACCCTCATTATGCCAACATGCATGATCAGCTCTGTGTCCACAATTAGGTCAGTCTTGATGTAAGGTGTCTTGGCCTCTGTAACAGCTAAAATACTGAAAACTAGTGTTGTGTTTTACATCATTACGTGAAGTTTTTATTGGATTGTATGGTATCATTCACTGACCTCTCATTTGTTTATGTTTGAATTTAATCTTTGAAAGAATCCTGTTCCCTCATGTCTGGAAAATAATGGTGAAGGCACTAAAGGTTTACTAGGGGATAATTTTGGCTGTATCGTAATCTATAAAATGAAGAAAATAAAATATATCACACATCTCTTGATAGGCTTTAAGATGACTATATGCCATCAACCATGGTTGGTTGGTTGAGCTTTTAAAGTTGCTGCCATGTTTTTTTTTGTTAAGTGCAGTTTTGCCTAATATGTATGACTGTGCATTCTTATCAAAATTTCTTTCATTTATGCACCCCACCCTGCCTCCCTGCAACATTTTTCAAAACACCTCTTTTTCCATTGTTACCATGACACAAGTCCCAGCACAAACAGCCCAGCCAATAGACTGAAACCTTGGAACATCTGGACCTAATGGAGAAAGGGTTGTGCAGACACGGAGAGGAGAGAAGAGAGAAGGGATCAGGCACATATTGCAAGAGGACAGTTAGATATTGCAAGATGACAGTTCGAGCAGGTAGAAGCCATTGCTACTAAGACAGATCCGACTAAAAGATCCTGAAGAGAAAAAGGTAGAAAAAAAAACAAAGCAGAGGAATAAGAAATGCAAAAACCCCGTGAAACAGATTAATGCCCAAGAGCAAATGCTGTCTAGTCACACATGTAGTGTGACTCGGCCTGTGAAACATAGTTCACAGTGACAATTACGCTCTATTACACACAACTGCTTAATTTCCCCTTAGCTTAACAGCAGTGTGCCTTGGCATTCACATGTAGGACAACTGGAAAATCCATCACCATCTCTTGTGAGTAAGAGACTTTTGAAACAGTGGAGTGAAAGGAGAGGGGAATGTAAATGTCAAGCTCACAGCAAAACAGTCCAATCTCATCTTCCACATCAGAAAAATAATCAGTTGGGCAAGTTGGATGACAAATGTGTTGACCCAGTTGGCAAAGATGTTGGTTTGTGGGGAAAAAAAATACTTGTCTAAAGCCAGGTTTGCGAAACACAAATGTCTCAAGGTAATTGCTCTGATTCAGTCCAAGGTCAACAGACTGACTAAGGAAAAATGTTAGTGCCAAAGGAAGCATGCATGTGTTTATCTGCACAGTTCTTTCCCCACATGTTACTATAATATTCTTGGCCATTTCGATGACACAAGGAAGGTAAACATAGACATTAAATCCATTTTTAAAAAGGTTAATGTGGGTGATTCAATTTTGTTTGATTACATCTGATTACATCACTCACATCCTGTTTACCTAAGTTTGTAGAGCGTGGCAAAAACTAACACTGGGTTCCTCAGAGCTCAGGGTTCAAATATGACTGGGGCTGCCCATGCAGAAAATGTATGCACTCATGGACATGGATAGCGCCATCCATCCTGGGGTAAAACATCCCCTCACATGGCGTGGCGTATATGTGATGAAAGATGAAACAAAAGACTGATGAGGCCCTTTCTTGCCACCATCCGTGCACATGATGAAGGTGCAGCGTCTCATCATCATTCCACTGCCACCAGCTGGAAAACGCACCTGCCTTTTAAATAATACTGAGCAAAATTAAGGTTGTTGAACTTAATGATGTGCACATATAAATTAATGACCAGTTTATTATTCTCTGGCTCTTGACAAGTGACTTTAACTTCAACTCAGACACTGTCCCTGCATGACATGACACCAGGGGGCGTGATGACAACAAAAACGATGATGACATCATGACGACCTTTGCAAGGCTTCTATCACTTCCACTCACAGAAGCATGTATATAACAATGCAAAATAAGCAGTAATTGGCCATTGACAGATACTATTACAACTTAAACCAATGAAAGTATTTAACTTGCTTTGGCTTTTGTTAAAGGTCATCAGGAGCAAGGTGTAATACTTAAGTCAAGCTTAGTCATTGGAGATAAATGCAATGCAGATTGACATTTGACATTTCAACACAAAAAGCATATATATTTCTCTCTGCCATATGAGCTAATCTCCCTGAGAGGCCCAACTTTATCATGCATGCTTTTCACTCTGTAGCAAATATCACTCTATTCATCCAGGTAGAGAAGAGTAACTGACTCACTTATCCAAAACAAAGTAGAGATCAAAGCCTCCGAAGCATGAGGATGAGCCGGCCTGCCTCCTGCCTTGGTTTGGTCCTGCGTTTCCAGCAGTCAGACCCACCAGCACAGCTCCAAACACCACTGGAAACCAGGACCCTCTGCTCCAGCACAAAGGCATTATTCCAGTTGGAGAAAATCTCATTCAGATGAGCCGATGAATCCAACCACCTTCAAGGAAAAACCAAGAACCAGAGAGCAGCAAAAATAATCCTCTGTGCAGGCTCTTCCTTCAAGCCTCTGCAGGCTTCTTCAGCACTGAAAAGAGCAGTAATCCAAAGGAGTGAAGTGAGTGTAACTCTGAGGCTGAAGTGGGGGGAGAAGAGAGTGCATGAAAGCTGTGGGTCCGACTATCATCACTGGGTCAGAGACAGCATGCACAAAGATGGGAAGACCTCCACAAACCCTGCACTCTAGCTTCCTGCTGGTTTATGATAAGGTCATGAAACAGAGTCGAGTATTCCAGACTGATCCTCAGAGCACTGGAACTCTCAGACTCTTTGCAAAACTCTCTCTCTCTCTCTTTCTCTCTCTCTCTCTCTATCTCTCTCTCTCTCTCTCTCTCTCTCTCTCTCTCTCTCTCTCTCTAACTGGAGAAGAAGAGGGTGATGAAGACAATGCAATGGAAACCTGAAGATCTTAATGGAAGAAACAACTAAGTCTCTTGACTTCTATTGCCACCTAGTGGTGCTACGTGGCTAATGTTTGGTTTTAAACCACCAGACCTCAATATACCTGACTGTAGAATACAAGGAAAGAGACTAGTTGGTCTCATTGTCTATATTAACTTGTGGAGGTTAATGGGCAGCCCATCATGTCGAGCTATTACATTTTACTGCATTTTGATGCTTCAGAGTAACTGCACTTTGATTGGGGAACTTCCTCAGAACCTACTTGAAGATACTGATTTTAAGTTTACGTGAAAGTGCCATCTTGTTTTTACCTACTGGCTTTAGTAACTTTATTATCTTTGGATTGAACAATAGATTAGTGACATACAATGTGGGGGAGGAAGCGGTATAGAGGTTAGAGAGGTGGGCTCGTGATCCGAAAGGTGTTAGTTCGATTCCCTGAACCACTGGGGGAAATGTAGTGAAAGTGAATGAAGAACACTCTCCCGTTCCTCAGCAACCACTGCTGAGGCGCCCTTGAGCCAGGCACTTGACCCCCGAGTGGCCAGTTGCCAATGTGCTTGTATAGTGCAGCTCCCAGGTGTGATTTCATTGAATAGTATGAATGTGAAGCAGGACATTGCTGGGAAAGAGAAAAAAAAAACAAAACTTTTTGCCAATATTTGCCAAACTATTTGCCAAACTTCTTTATTCTTTCTTTAAAATCCTACAAACCAAAACACTGCACTTGTATGCATGCTGAAGACATTGTCATGATCAAGGTGGTTTGTTACACAACATTAAATGCTACAAACTCTTGAATTATTCATGAATTCTTGAGCTTTATGTTCTTTAGTTGCTCTTACTGATCCATTGGGAATCATGTCATAATTAGGATCCCTACAGACCTCCCAAAACACAGGGAAGAATCCTATTGGCTGCTGCTGTAACTCTCCCCGTCCATGAAGTCTCTGGTATATCTTGCTGGAGGCACTTCCAGTCAGTGGCAAGAGTAAACATTTGCTGCCCACAAAGACAGGCCAATAAACAAACAGTTCACTGATGACATGCAATGGACTTTCAGGGAATTGCATCCACGTCATGTTTGCAGAATTGGCACATAATGGACAAAAGCAACAGAAGGGACAAGGTTATGTTTGATTACCTTTTTTTAATGGCAGTAAAATGATTAGTCCATACAACATTCGCTGTTTAAGAGTATTATGAAGCAGCTGATAGTTATGGTAAGATATTTCTCTGGTCCTTCTCACAAATTTCTTTAATTCAAGAAACAAGTGAATGAATGAATGAAGATTTTATTTTGTCCCTATTTTATTGACACCATCAGAAAATGTTTCAGACCAAGTGAACTTATGAGACCCATTCCTATATCACTACCCTACTGAAGCATGAATTGGGCATACAGTAGAGGGGTCATTTCTCTTGTGCACTCTGTATTTGCACGCTTTTGAGTCAAACACTGACACACAGTCCTCAGGAAATGATATGGGGGTGTGATACCTGCAATCAAACAGTTAAAATTAGAAAAGGTAGTGATGCAAGGTGAATGGATTTTCTTCTTATAAAACACTGGTGAATTGTGGGCTTACGCTTGGCAGCATGAACTGCAGTCACAATCCATACATGCACTGTTTCTCCAGGAAGATCCGACGGGATGCCATGTGTTATCCACTTCATCCTGACAGTGGGTCATACCTAGAAAACATACAATACACGATGATGCTTATAGTTTTTGATGTTTTTGTAATGATGTATGCTTGCAGTGGTAATAACTGTGTGTTTGTGTGTGTGTGTGTGTGTGTGTGTGTGTTTGCTTGCTTGCTTCCTTGTACCTGGTGTCATGAGCTTGGTGGAGCAGGCAGCTTGTAACACTGAAGGTAGAGTGCATAACAGCAAAGATAGAGCCAAGTATTTCTTCACAGAAAAAAATACACAGAGAAACATCACAGTTTTATCATTTCATTTCCAAATGAACAGAATTCATATACATTACACATTTAGACGCATATTTTGAGTTTAACCTTTTGATATTAAAAATAAAGGAGGCAGGCTGTAAATTTTGATAACCATATAGCCTTATACCTGCAGGTTGGATAGTCTCAGTTTCATTATTTTCTGTATGTTTTGTCTCCCTCTTGTGGCAGTAAATTAAATGCTGTATGAAAGAAACACTTTGATAAAGGGGAGAGCCTTTCAATCCTCATGTACAAAGAAAAACGGGAGAAAATAAAAGAACCGTTAGGGATTTATGGAATCATGAGATTAATTATGTAGCCATGATATAATTTTAATTACACAATTCCAGTGGAAATTGTGAAGTGTGGTACTTAATCTTGCCACAGACATCAGCTTTGCAACGTCCACAATAATGCAAAATGCAGGGAGTTGCATTGGTGGGTGATAGGCTTATTCACCGTTGCGTGAAATGATTTGGCAATAGACTGAACATATCAAACATTTATTTAAGAGCGCTACTTTAGCTTCAAGTTATACTATCTTTTAAAGGTGTAATTTTGTAATCACTTGTATCAAAGGGTGAATAAGTCTTTTAATTCCATAATTTTGTTTGTACAGTGCATAATTAACAGCCAACAGTTTGCTTGCCCAAAACCTCACAGCTTAATATGTACAATCAACTGTAATTTCAGTTTATCTAAGTAATAAAAATAAAGACTCACCATGGTGGCTGTCGTATAAGATTCACAAAATGAAGTATCTGTGCTATTGCTGGGGTGGGCCTATGTCTTTTTAACCAGTGACCTTTGGAATTAAACAAGGGGGAGTGGCGCAGATCCTTCTGAGGCTGGACCTTCCAGTACATTTGGGGGGTTGAGTTAGGAAGAGAGAAACAATCTGATGAGTCATTATATCTAATAAAGGTGTAATATCAATTTACATTTACTTGATTTGCTAAGTATATCCTATTACAACACCAACCTCACTCTATTATTCAAAAACAAAACAAGACAAGACACAAAAGGGGTCATTTATCGGCCAAATAAGCTGAACATCATCATCATCAAAAATATTATAGCCTATTCAATTGATCTCTGAATATTTTGAATCTATATACACTATGCATTTAGACACATTAATAACATTTTCATATTCTGAAACAATGTCTGATAGAAAATAAGATAAGAAGAGGAAGATGCACACAGCAACAATGATGTAATTAATAAACAATGACCAACAGGCCATACCCTGTACTAGACACTATACTGGGAGATGATATCTGTCCTGTGTTTGTTATGCTCTGTCACTGTACTTTATTGAGACTAATGAGGCTGTGAGAATAAAAAGAAAATTCAAGAGTAACCTTTATTTAATATCGCAAAGAAATGGAGGAGCCAGTCTGTAAATTTTGATAACCATAACCTTAAATTATAATATCCTTTAATTTGCTTTGGCTTTTGTTAAAGGTCAACAAGCGAAAAGTGGAATGTTTAAAGAACCACTGCCCTAACGAACCCTTGAGCAGCCCTCCTTTATTTGAGTGTCTGGAAGTCTACAATTTCCGGTGCCTTTACAGAATATAGAGATTAGATAATATTAATAGGATTTGAAAATAATTTTAAAAATGATAATACTGTAGCAACAATGTCCCCACAAAAGTGAAATATCGGTGAGGCGCATATAAAATGCAACTGACATGAGATGTAGACCCATGAAACATGCCTCCTGGCCCGGGGTCCACTGAAATCCAGTCCAGGTTTTGCATCATTTACTGCTTGACGCGCCACACAGAGAGTTGCCAGGTTGGCTGAAAAGCAGCTTATTGAGGTCGGCTTTCCTACCAGTTTTTAGTATGGCTTGAAAGGGGGATGTGGAACAAAAACATGGCAACCAGTCACATAACAAAAGGAAGTGAGCCTTTACGCGCATAAAAATTCAGTGTTTTATATAACGTTATTCTCATGCGTCTACACGGAAATTCGTTCTTTTTTTGAATACGCTGGCTTTAAAGAATATCTTTAACCTGTTAACATCACGATAACCATGGCAGAATAGGGGCAAACGGTGAGCATCAATAGCCAGCAATTGCTAGTTAGCTTTGAGCATGCTAACGTTAACATAGCTAACTACCTTAGGCCAGCCTCGAATCGTCAAACTCTTCAGCCAGCGTTAGTATTGACGTGTTAAACATTTACATTACGCATAACAGTTTTCCCGTTTTTTTAATATTTCAGTTGTGACATTTCAGCTTGATACAAGTCAAACGATTGTGTACTAACTGTGTCTAACGATATCAGTACATGGAAGTGGGTGGTGCACACTGGTGACAAAGCATCATGGACACAGATGTTTGTAGCATTAGCTAACGTTACTGTAACGTTATGCTCGACATTAGATGGGTAGATCAAATGCAGAAAACTCAGTTATTTCGTGTGTAAAATAATGAAATGTGACTCCCTCCTCCCCTTCAGGTCGGTCTGTATCCTCACAAGTTGCTGAGCCCTTTCTAGGGCCCTCTGGGGCCCCAGAAGAGCATGCATCGTGGTGGGGATAAAGACTTCCAGACGTCAGCACGGAAGATGGGAACATCCTTACTATTCCAGTTGTCAGCTCATGAGCGAGAGCTGGACTTGGTGTTTCTAGATCACAGTTATGCCAAGCCATGGAATGCCCACCCGGATGCCAGCAGTGCCCGGCCCACAAGGACGCTGTTTGTCACTCCCCGTCGCCAACCTGATGCCTCATCGTGAGTGCAACAAGATCTGTAGCTGAATTAGATATTATGTTACACCTTGTAATTTTCATCAACATGCCATGTTTCAATCTCGAGAAATATTACAGTGAATCCGAGAGTGTTCACTTTGATTATTGAGGTCTTGCCCTGCCTGTCACTAACGTATCATTATCATCTTTGTCTGCAGAGAGTCTGATACTTTAATAGATGTGGAGACGGTCACACCCACACCTGTTCCACTCTATGACAACCACAAAGCTCTTAGTGTGATGAAGGAGTGTGAGCGGCATGTCCTCTTTGCTCGCACTGTTGCAGAGAGCCCTCCACCTCCTGATGACTGGGAGGAACACCTCAACAAGTAAATAAACACATGGAGCAGTCCACAGTCCATGTTTTCCACATACCACCTTATGTTTTATAAATTATCCCTGTCTACACTTTGGCCATAATCCGCATTATTCTGTTTCAGAACTGGTTGGTCAGTCGCTCAGAACAAATTGTTCAATAAAGTGCTCAAAGCCCTACAAGCGGAAAGACTTGCCCGACTGGCCAATGAAACTGTAAGTTTTGATCTTTCTATTTATTTTTGGTCCTTTTCTTTTCAATTAGAATGGCCTGTCCACCCTCAAATTAAGAACATGTGTCCCATAAGCCCCGTTTCTTCCTGTTTCCCCTCCTCTAAATTGTTTTGAGTTTTCAGATAGCGGGGGCGTGCTTTAACTCCAGCTGGGAGAGACGGGTGGAACCAGTTCAGCAGTTTGTGTTGTGTTTGAAATAACAAGTCATGGCTCAGAGCATAAACACTGAGAAACATGTGTAATGAAGAGAAAAGTGTTTTGTTAGAGTGTTGGAACACCCTATCTGTATAAGCCTACACAGACACATGGTCATTTTTGATTACTTGTTTTTGCATCAGTAGCTTTTCAATGCATTGCGTGACTTTTACCATTTTTATTGGTTATGTGGCAAGCAATTTCTCAGTTCAGTTTAAAGGAAGCACCTGTTTCAGTGAATATAGATTATGAATGAGAGTATAATATGGTACAACAACATTACCTGAGCCATTATTCAAACCTATCCATTCCCAAATAAATGGTGTGTATCTTCACTCCTGCATATGTAAGGCAATTCCAAGCATTTACAAGAGGTGGTGTACAGCTCGTTAATATTTATATTCTTTGCTTGTCTTACCTCTGAAGGACAGAAACAGAAACCTTAGCCATGACATTTTCTGTACATTTTCTGTTTTGTGGTGTAAATTCAGGATTCTGTCTGTCTCTTACTCCAGTTGTTTTTGCAGACAGTGTGCATCAGGAGGCTTGGGGGATATTAGTTCTGATACCAGACCCTTTGGGAATCTTTTGTTGTATTAGTTGTAGCCTCAGGCACATTTTATTGTATCACCTCTGTGGCAACAACTGATAAAACGGAAGATTCCCAAAAGGTTCTTGTATTAAGGCTAAGGGAATATGTCTAGGCTGAAGTGCATAATGGGTGAAATAGCGTAAACCATTGTGGCTGCTGTGCCTACTAAATCATGTTTTGATTCAATTTGTGATAAAGCCCATAGTTACTCAAAAATTTCTGTGCTCATGCAAATTGATTTTTGTTGTTGTAATTGGTTTTGGTCATTTTGTCATTTGGAATCCGTTCCACAGTACAACTGGGACTGATTCTTAATTGGGCCACTGAACAAAATTAATGGAAATTTATTCAGCACAGTTCACTGTGTCCAATATTTTTTTTTAAAGTCTATGGTGATAGAAGACTGGGCCACTAGTATGCATCAACCATTAAAAACAGTTACTGTCAGGAGAGAATGTTTTTTTTGTTCTCAGGGGAAAAGCACAGAAGTAGAAAGGTGTTGTTATTGTAGAGCTTTATAGATGAAATAGCAGCATGTCTATAAATAATTCTGAATTGCCTGTGGCTCTTGTGTGCTCTTCTGTCCCTCAGGCTTCCAATGAGCCAGTCTTGCGGAGGATTGCTGTGGACAAGTGTGCCAGGAAGGTGCGCCATGCACTAGCCAGTGTGAACTGGGACACCAAACTGACTCAGTGGTTACACACCACCATGATTGAATCCCTGAGTCTCGCCATGCTGGCTGCTTACCTGGACGTGCTGCAGACTCTCAAAAGCAAGGTACCGTGTTAGTAATTGGTATGCATTTCCTGTACTTTGCAGCAGGCACCAGTATTTGGGCAAGGCATGGGTAGTTTTGATTCATTACTCCTCCCTCTGTGTCTGGGCAGCTACCTTCGCTGATTGACAGGATGCTGCTGACCTCATCAGCTAAGACAGGAGCGCCAAGCGCAGAGGCCCTGTCACTGTTACTGAAACGTCCTTGGGACCCAGCTGTGGGAGTTCTGTCTCACAACAAACCGGTACCACTCACTCTCTCATTTCTGAAAGAATAACTCTCTCTTTTCCTCAGCTTTGTTTACTTGGCTTGTAATGAAGTAATGGTCAAAACCAGATGCCTGTCTGTTTTCATTTACGTTTCAGAGCAAGCTTCCTGGCTCACCGCTCATCCTGATTGCTCCATCAGGCCCGACTAATCCTGCCCTCTCTACCTCACGGCGAATGAGATTCTGGCAATCTCAACTCTCCTGTTTAGGAAAGGTTTGAAGTCTCACTCAAACAAATCCATATGTGTTACCAAGAATCCACGATTTTATTCCTCTCAGAAAAGCACTCATAACAGCTGTTTGTCTGTCAGGTCATCCCAGTCAACACTCATGTGAACAGCGGAGCCAATGTTGGCATCACTCAGTGTCTGGAGCACATGCTGGGTACTGTCAGAGCCAAGGTCATGGAGGTAAGACCTTTGTATTGGGTTCAGGTGACTATGTTACAGTGTCATACTGAGGTTTTTCATGAAATTACTTTACCTGAAGCCACAAATAGATATGGGTTGTTATGAAATAAATTTTTTGGCTTTCTCAAATTTTTTTCACTTTATTCTGGACTTCGATATTTACTCATTTTTTGTGTTTTCATCCTCAGCACCTGTATATAAATGAAGCACACTTTTATTTATTTTGATTGTGCACTTTGGCAGCAGGACATACTGCACGAGGGACTATCTGTTTTGAATACTCAGTGTTGTGCTGGCCAAATTTGAAAAAAAAATGTTAACCTGATGTGCAGAAGTCCATAGCCTACCTCAGTGGAGTAATATTCAACTTAAGTATTCAAGGCGACTCACCTCTGTGGGTACTAGCAGACAACAGAGTTTGTTCTCAGGTCTGGCCGAAGAACCTTCACTGCTGTGAAATTTATTTGGTACTGCTTTTTTTTCCATTCCTGTTTGTTCTGAGCCTTAGCCTTTAGCAGTGTGTTTTCTTCTTCCATTTGTTTTGTTTATGGCCAGCGCATTGCTATGAAAACTCAATCTCATGGCAAAGCCTTAGGGATTTTCTGACACACATATATAGGCATACATACACACATAAACTCCGTACACAGTACCATAGAAATAGCTCTAGTCCTATACGTATTGTGTCAAAATGCTTCTCTTAGTCTGTACACGGTATTAATCACTCAAAAAAATCAATACACTATTTCAGCAACAGTTTTTCCCAAACTTAACAATTTTGTGGGACTTCATGTTTGAGTCTAAATAACATTTTTAACCCCTGAGTCCCTGACCATGTACTTAATGATGTATGTAAAACTTAGGAACCTATGTGCACCAATCACATAGATATTTGTTTTGAGAGTTGAGTTAATGCACAGATGTACTGACTGTGTGTTATTCATTCAAACACCAGGTTCACAGTCACTTCCCCCACAAACCCATCGTCCTGGTTGGCTGGAATGTTGGAGCTCTTATCGCTTGTCATGTAAGGCGCTGTCCCGCCTCTCTGTGTTCACCATATTCTCCTTTTTCTAATGTTGAGCTAAACCTTTAATCTTCCTGCATAAAATATGAAAATGTGTTTTTGCAAAGTATTGCAGCGATTAAATTGAGCCTGTTCAATTGCAGGTATCTCTTATGGAATATCTGACTGCTGTGGTGTGTCTCGGCTTCCCGCTAATAACTGTCAACGGGCCAAGAGGGGTAAGACAAAAGGCAACATCTTGAAGTCATATGTCTTAATTTTTTTATGTTAATACTATATTTTTTAGTCATTTAAAACAACCAAGCCTTCGCCTCTGCTCAGTGGATCCTAACAGACATTTGATGTGTCACCAGGATGTGGATGACCCGCTGTTGGACATGAAGACCCCTGTGTTGTTTGTGGTCGGACAGAACGCTATGCAGTGCAGCATGGAGGCCATGGAGGAGTTCAGAGAGAAGCTGAGGGCGGACAACAGCATGGTGGTGGTGGGAGGAGCTGACGACAACCTCAGGTCAGGCACAAGTCCTGATTGATAGCTTGAGAAAGAAAGAAATAATTTTTTTTATTACAGAAAGACATTTGTATTCTGTAGTAGAATTGCTAGTAGTATAAGTAATATTTTGGTTTCTTTCCACAGAATCAACTCAACAAAGATGAAAACAGAGGGCCTGACACAGACCATGGTGGACCGCTGCATCCAGGTTAGTCCATGCAACTCGCAGTACAAAAAAAGATTTTTCAGTCCTGCTGATTTCTCTTGGGTGTTTTGATTTGTTTTCAGCACCTTTCTATCTACGATAGATTAAAACAAGCATGTGATCTGTGATAAGCTGCGACCTGCTTGGCATTTTAGAGGACGTAGTGGGCAAGTCATATATTTTTCACTTCAGTGTGTGGCTTCAATCAGGAGACTGAACACCTGGCACAATTAAAAATAGCTTAAGGCTGTATTTTCATTTATAGGTTCAGACCTGACAAGGCAGATCACAACTTTGGCAGCAGATCAGTCAAACCCAGTTAAAACAAGGGAGTCTAACATACAGCCTAAAAACTAAAACAAATCACTACAGTATTCCTATAGTGTTACTGTAGGGAGTTAATGTGTCTATGCTGCTCTATAGTGAGTTTACAGAGAATGGTGATCATTGACTAATTGTTTTCAATTTGGCAACTGAAATTTGTTGCAACAAATAAGAGATCATATAATATATTGATTTGTGTTTTTTGTTTTTTTTTATTGTGTACAGATAAATGCACAAAATGCATTTGAACACCTCTCAGCTGCAAGCAGTGAGGAATTATCACTGCTTTAGTCTGCTTGTTAAATTTAATGTGTTTAGCATTACAAAACAAAAGGAACAAAAGTGCAAACAACAAAATACGTCTCACTGTAACCAATTTGATTTGATAACAGGACTTTGCATGCCTATAAACACCCAATTTGCCACACAGAGGCAATCCCAGGTGAATTCACTGGATCATTACAGTAAATGCTGGATCAAAAACACAAGTGGTGGGCATTGGCCTTAAAATGGGAATATCAGTATGAATGACAAAAGCTGTGTTTTGTCTCTGTCGTTGGTGTGTAGGATGAGATCGCTGACTTCCTGTCGGGGGTCCTGACCCGGGCGGAGGGCCACGGCCACGGCTCAGGGGAGATGAGAGACCTGGACACAGAGAAGAAGAAGCGGCCTCGGCGGGAGCTTCCCTTTGACATGGAGAGAGGTCGGCCCTCCTCCCCTGCACTTCGAGTCCCCATCTCCCCTTCAGGCTCGGAGGTCAGTGTTATGTGTTTCCATGGATGCTCAGTCACTCACATTTCTTGCCTTTGCAACATGTTGAAGCGTGCGTTTAATTTTTTAAACTTTCAGATAAACCATTGGGGCTGCAGCTGGCAGTTGTTAAATTTTTGATTCAACTGCTGATTATTTTATTGAGTAAGCTGTGTGACTAATTTGCCATAAAAACCCATTTATGATTTAATATTTCAAAGTTAGTTGCATATATTGGAATATTGCATCACGGCCGACTAGGACTAAATGATTTGGAAGAAAAAAATTTTTCTTTTGACAGATACTGCAATTGTGATATGATTCACAGTTTTAGTAGGAATGCTAATTTTTGCATCATAATTTTCACTGAAAAAACTAAACTTTAAGTGTTCATCACTATGGCCTACTCCACTATTGTGGCACAACTTTAGTGGCCAAAGAGCTTGGCTCTGTAGTGGACAGGCTCTTCAGCTGTTTATTTTTTTTGTTTATTTATTTATTTATTTGGTATTTCTGCTTTATTTGACTGTGACAGTATAGATAGACAGGAAGGATGGGGCAGAGAGAGGGGATGACATGCAGCAAAGGGTGCGGCCCCTCTTTAGCTTTTTATGTGTGGGAGTTTCTATTTGGGTGCATCATTGCAACTATGCATAGTGAACAAAGCAACCTATTCTGGGATTTCCACCTACAGTTTTATAAAACTTTGCAGGCTATAAATATAAGGAATTTCAATACATAGGTTCTGGGTTTGGGCTTGCTGCAGCCATGTTCAACACATTTATATCATCTGCATAATCAGTGACATCGACAAATCATAACAGCCCTATTATCCATACTGTTGCATTAATTCCACCGTTTCTCATTATTAGTTAAATGGAGATGAAAAGCAAGATCTGTTTGGGCCATTACTCATCAGCTGTTCCCTCCTCTTCACAGGATCTGTCCAGTGTCTGCAGCAGTCCCACTTCAAGTCCCAAGCCAAAGACGTCTGGTTTGTCTCCAGCACAGAAGTCCAGCCTGATCACAGCCACGCAGCTCCTCAAGACACACATGCAGCGCTCCGGCACAGTGCTCACCCACAAGCAGGCTCAAGGTTGGTTTGCCTTGACACGCAGCTGCTGATTCATTGAAAAACACATAATGAGCATTCACGTGCACCTACATGTGCACAGCGATGCTTTGTACCTGCACATTCGCCCCACTTGTTTGTATAAGCTAGTTAAAATGAGTCATTCACCCCAACTGCCACCCAAGTTTTGCAAAAGCTGTGTTAGCTGAGCAGAGAGGGGGGTAGGGGTGGCGGAGCAGGGTGAAATGGGTGAGACGGTTGTAAATAAAAATGTCTGTTGCAAGATAATCACGTCACGACATCTGACGGGGCAAGATGGAACGTGACTGAAATACTTTCCTCTCATCCTCTCTCTCTTCTCTTCCTGCAACTCTCTCCTCCTCCTTTGTTTCCAATTCATTCCAGCTCAGTTTGCTGCTTTTATGAAACAAAACATGCTTGTGAGGAAAAATCTTCCTCCTGGCACTCCTCCCTGTGTCTTTGGTAAGTATCTATCCCTCCTCCTTTCTCTTTCTCTTTTCTCACTCTCCTGTCACTCCTCTTCTTGTTTCCACTGCCCTACTGCTGTATGATACTGGGCAGGTTCTCACCCAGTACCCAATTATGTGCATTAAATTGTACAATTATAACAGTAAGAATAGAACATTTTATTTTTGTAGAGTTGAGTTACGTGGTGCTTCACAGACAATGTAAGAAATAAAGTTATTTAAATGCCTGTATGAGTTAAAGGCAGGATTACAAAACAAAACAATCAAATACAGGCATGCTGCAGTGTGTTCACTTCGGCAGCGTCTTGAACTGCAGTGTTTGTGTGTGTTCCAGTGCCGGTGTCCAGTGATCAGATGGAGGGCCTGGACAGAGATGAGCTGAGGCCCCATGGCAAGAGGAGGCAGACACCCAGCCCCACCATGAGCAAAGCCTCCAAGAGAGCCAAGATCAAGGTCACCATTGTTTCCCAAGGCGAGTCAGCAGGGGGCGCCATCAGCCCTGCTGCCCAGGAAGGTAGTATCATTTATTCTGTTATTTACTTATTACCTGAGCGCAGTCATTTGTTACAAACTTAAATGCCTTTCTATTGCATCCTCCTGCGCTTTTCAGTATGAATTCAGGATCAGGATAACCAGATAGTGCAGATAGTGCTCCTCTGTTTTTGTTGATCTGCTGCATGATAAAATGACAGTACTGGAGATACTTGACCCGGAGGAAGAAGACTTTACTGCCATGTTTTTGTTTACACTGGCATAGGAAAGAATGTCAGCTTTGCCTGAAAGAAAAAGAAAAAAATGATTACTTGGGAACAAAAATCACGATAGGGAGATTTTGCACATTTAGGTACAGATATAGAGGAAATGATAGAAGAATAACATTCATTTTTTGTGCAAGCTATAATTACTAAAATTGAAACAGGATTTTTACACCAATTAATGCTGGAAACAGTAATATTACTGTAATGCATTTTACCTCATGCGTAGTAAGGACAGCTGGAGTTCATTTCTAATTTTAGAGAGCCATAGTAACCAGTCTCTCTTCCTCCTAACTAATAACTGACTGCGGCTACACAATAAATTTAAAATCACAAAATACTTAAGTATTCAAATTGCATGAGGTTACAGTTAATTTAGTGGTGGCTACTCCAAATGGACCCATAAACATGATATTCTGGTGCTGAGCCTCATTTCTGGACAAGAAATTAAATTGCACACCGTAAAGCATCTTGTTTTGTGTTCAGCTACAGCAAATCTTAACCAACATATCTCAGGTTTTATGGAAAATAAATATTTGCTGACAGTGTAAAATATTGAACGATCTGTATGTTGTATTGCAATTCTGAAAAATAATTGCAGTGTGATGAACTCACTCAGCTGATATTCCTCTCTTCCCATGCAGTGGGAGCGTCTGGGAAGCCCCTGACAGTGACTGTGGGACAGACTGTGGCTGGAGCCAAGGAACTCTC
>OMKZ01008280.1:1455-11833 GCA_900302535.1 Neoniphon sammara | reverse complement strand
AGCGCCACACTGCCTACCGAACACACACACACACACACACACAGGCCGGGCGCTGCGGCCCCAGGCCACCATTCAAAAGAGCAGTCAGAAATAATAACACTTATTTTATTAGGCCTGCTGGACCTCCGCCAGCAACATTAACAATCTTACACATCTTTAAATGAATGCAGGCATGGAAATGGTGAGCTGAAGGACTGTTAGAGATTCATACAACTCATCCATTCATTTCTAGCTGCTAAGTGGAAAAGCGGAGGAAAGATAAAACTGAGCAAAATGCGATAATGCAGAGGGGAAGGGAAATGTCACATTATTCTCCTGGATCTGTTACTCTGCAGCAGCTGTTGTGTCTATTGTATATGACAATTCCAGTCTAAACAACATGGCACTAATCCGCCAATTTCCATTCACTCAGATGACAACTATTCAGGTTAATCTTCTATGTTGAAAGCTATGGAGCAATGATCCAAACAACTGCCTGGAGCAGGCTTTGCCTTGCCTACCCTTGGATGCTCTGATAAAGAAAACAATGCTAATTGTTCTGACTTGCCTAGTGATTTCAGCTCTGAGTCAGCCTGCAAATTCATTTTGTGACTTCAGCCCGCCCGCTGCTTGCTGTGATCACCATTACATAAATCCTAACATTTAACAACACAGAGAGGAGGAAGTAAAAGCACACAGAAAGTGTTTCAATGTGGTCTGGCTGCATAGCCTTGGCCCTGGGAGAGACTTCCTCTGTGAAGTATTTAATGTTGGAAGCTTACTCTCTCCAAACACAGAGCACCTGGGACAACAGCGTTGGTTCCAGACCCAGTGTTAATCAGCGGCAATGCAGACTGGCAATCAGCAGTACCCACAAGAATACAATTAATACGGTATGCTGGCTTTTTATAAAGCTATGCCGCCTCACTTATGAAAACAAAAAATTACAGCGTTAAACTGCTCTAAACATTGGAGAGAGGCTGTGCGGGACATCCAGAGAAAATCATCTTGATTGCAAAAAGGATTTCAAAGACTTTGAATGGAAACTGGATGAAGGAGGAAAAACCCAAGCAGCTTTGAAAGCATTCTTTGCTCCACTGCAGTCAATTATTTTCTTCTGTTTCAGTCAGACAAAACATGTCTTTTGGAATTTGTTCACTGTCACTTGCCTGGGAGGATTTAAAGCAAAGGTATCCCTGACCATCGGACGCAATGAGAATCCACGTTCCTAGAATATGAGAAGAACAGACGGATAGCTTTTAGCTGCCAAACAAGGTGTTAGCAGCAGGTCAGAGGTGCTCTGACGCAGTAGAGAAATCAGTAGAGTCTAACTTCACATACCTCCATCACTAAACTAGGGTCCTGTGATGACATTAGCAATTTGCAATGATGTTTACATGAACATCATTACCATTTGAAACCATTTTAATTGACCATTACATTATGAAGAGAAATGAAGCGTAACATGACCTCATAACCAACTAAACTGCTGGCAGTACCTCCAAGAGAGCACTTCTCAACACTGCAATATGCAAACGGCTACAGACTAATAGCTTGTTTCAAAAAGTGCACACTGGCAGCATTTGAGAGTGGTCAGTCTTGTCATTAAGTTAATGCTCGTCCACAGTTTGGTCTAAACACAGAGCCTTTTATGGAATTATCCTAATTAGTCTGACCATTAGCCTTAATGGGGAGTAATGGCCAGTTAGATGTTATTTAGTAAAACAACACGCCAGAGGCTGGAGGTGTTTTATTACAGCTCTATATTAAGCTCATTTCTGGAAGGTAATGAATGTTTCCAGATCGCAGGCAAAATTGTCCGGGCGCTAATTCAGTTTCCACATCTAGCAGAGTGGGACCACCCACCAGGAAAATAACATGCAGCAAGATGCTCGCTGTATGCTAATAACTGGCCTGCAATGACAGCTTCACTCAGCTTTACATTTTAAAGACTTGATTCGTAATCTAGATGAGGCAACACTACAGGGATCAGTTCCCTGTATGAGAAATATGTATAGTAAGCTGAGGACCTGATAAAAAAAAAAGAGTTCTCAAGTTTGAAAATGTTAAACTGATTTTTTTGACATCAGCTTCCAATTTGCCAATGTGTACCATCTACAAAGAAATTCACAATGTTTACAATAATAAACCAATGCTTAGTTAATGACTTTCCTCTTTTATTTCATCATTAATACGACAGTGCTAAAGAGGGAACATTTTCAGAACCACAAATATCACAGATTCATGAAGAATTAATGGTTTATTAATGCTGGACCCAAAACATTTAGTCACGCTGACATTTAGCTATAGACTATCATGAAGTCATATATAAACATCATTAATAAACTCATGTGAACTGAGTTGGTGTGGACTAGGTTACTTCATCACTGTATGAATTAATGTGCTGCCCTCGCATTGAGACATATATACATGATTACTTGTGCATTTATTATATTTATGCAGTTTCATAATGATACATATGCATTCAATGCCTGAATTAATGATTTTAATGTGTAAAATCATGCATGAATTACTGCTATTTCATGGTACCCTTATCATAAAATGTTACCCCAGACTGTAACCTGCTCGGCTGTAGTTATTGCTCCAAATAAACTGAAATACTGCCTTCATACACTCTAAAAATCCAGGATCCTTCAGTCCCTTTAGGAGGTCCAGTTAAGTTTATTTTATTATCATAATTTCAGGTAGAACCTTTTTACAATTGCTTGGAGCCGTGCGTGGTTTGAGGCTTTTGAAAGGTTCAGTACAAAGCTTCCATTTCCACTGTGGTTATATGATTTGATGCTTTAAGGAAATTATAAAAAAAGGGCTCTGTTTGAAACCATAGAGCTCCTACAGGGAAAAGCCAGGGCCACATTGATTTAGAATACAACCACGGTTTGCAGGATTTATTGTAATTATAAAAACACACTCCAATAGCAACAATTACAGTCATATTTTACTAATCATAGTAGGCTCTGAAGTTTATATCTGTGTAACAAAATTTTATGGCTTGGGTTAGCAGTGGTCTGAATAATTAAGCCTGGGAACACAATAACCTCTGGCACTGCTCACATGGTGGGGACTACACTCCTCTCTTTTTTGCATTGTTGATTTTCTTGCACAGTCCTAATTGCAGTGTTTGTATTGCGTCCCCTTTGGGATGGCATGCAGCTATAAGCCCTATACAAAATGTTTTTTTTTATTTTAGCAGGACAAAAACCACTGCAAAATCACACATATATGTGACTTAGGCAACAAAAATTACACTATACAACAACTTAACCCTCTTGGATGAGTTGTTGATTCTTCATCAAATGATTTCCAGATCACACTTTAGCTGCAGTAATCACCATTTCCAGGGGAATTCCATCACACCGAAGCCTCTGTAAACATTGCCAATAATGAGTTAATTGCTTTACAGGTTGAATGATAACCAGCTATTTAGCGGCTGAGCGGCAGTGAACTCCCAAGTGTGAAATGTGGATATAGTGTCACTACACATGGTGTCTCAGAGATTTATGACACATTCACCAACTAGTTTAATACCGGAGTCAGTGTTTAAGCTCCGCCACGGGCCATTTGCTTTACACAAGCACCATCTTTCTTCAGCTGACTGCACATTGTCCGTCTTTATGAATCACGTCCAGTGAATGGGACTTTTTCAAAAGATTGCATCCTCCCCTTAGATAAACCTGTCACTTCGGTGATATATGGGAATTTAATCACATTTCAGTCACAAATCTGTGATGAAAATATGTTATTGTGTTTGTCATTGAGGTCACTGGGGGAAAAATGTATCACCACTGACCTGACATTGATCCTAAATGCATCAACGGATATACAGAGACCATAGCATCTAGTGTTACATTGATGATAAGGGCATTATGGGAGTATAAGTGTCTCTCCTGTCTTACTGTTAAGCTTATAACTGATAAAAAAATGAAGTTAAGAGTATGTGCTGCATTTTGAAATAATCCGAAAGCTAATGTATAAAACACAATATATCAAATTGAGATGAAGCAGAATGAGCACGATGTGACAGGAGCAGACAGTGTGAGCTGCAGGATGCAACTATGCACACTGATGACTTCAAATGCTAGTGCGAGGTAACTGAAAACTTTTTTAACTTAACAAGAAATCATGAAAGACAAAGTCAGTAAACTGCACACTGCATGCTCTTGTTTACCCATCTGACATCAAAGCAGACAAGGGAAGCAAAATATATGAAATTGGTGAGTAATTTGTCATTTCCCTTGGGTAAAGAAATGCTCCATCAGCACCAGAATTTTTATGTGGCTAAGTGGGGCGAATCTATGGTGTCTCAATTAGTAGAGATATGAGGTTCTTGTCTGTTGCAGCCACACTGTGATATAGGCTGACAGAACAGGTGTGCAGTAGTTTTATATAAAAGTTTGGCCTAATGCAGCTTTAGAGGACCACATAGGTTCTATTTTGACTTCTTGTCAGCAGCCTTGATTGTGTCTGTCTGTACGAAATATGCTGTGGTACCTTAGAAGTCAAGGCTAACTCACACCAATTCACTCCCATTCATGCTCAAAAAATGTGGAAAACTGCAACATATAAATCCAAACATATAAGTCCATCCTGTAAATACATGGCCAGCATGTACCTCAGCTAAAATGACTGTAAATCCATTAAAATATGGAACTATTGTTTTTAGGCAGATTCATATTCTGCGAAACAGCTCTCTTCAGCTTTGTAGGTCAACAATTGGCTGCAAGTTGCACCATGGAACAAGGAAATTAAACTATAAACAGAAGGAGTGCTTGTTGTTCAATCCAGAATTAAATTAAACGAAGCACCTAGCTTCAGCTAGGCCACTTATGTCTCACCATGTTTTTAGCAAAAATACATGCTACACAGGTATTCACAAACTGGATTTATTAACTATGCATAATGATTTTCACAGAGCAGTTTTTCACATTTTCTGAACATGAATGGGAGTGAATTGGGGTAAGTTAGTCATGACTTCTAAGCTACTAAAGTATATTCTGAACATGCTTATGCAAACTATATTTGTGACGGATATCGTGACTGTTGACAAGAAGTCAAAATAGGACCTGTATGGTCTTTAATCATATCACTTAATTAATTTTAAGTCAAAATCAGCATGAAAAAAAATGAAAGAATGACATTACTTTTCAAATATGTTAAGTCCAACAAACTTCTCATCAAGCCTTAGCAAGATCAGATGCCTCCAGCTCAAACCACTCCCAGCCACCTCCACCAAACCATCAGATACAATGAATTCAATTATTGGACATTTCACAATTTCAGACAAGCTATTGCGCATCTGACATGTTTTGGCTTATTGATATCAATCTTTCTGCCTTTTTAAACATATGACCAAACGAAACATGGGGATGCTTTAAGTCATACATGAAATCCAGGTGATTGTCAGGCTAGTTAATTTAGCGTGACTGGAGTTTTCTGCCACCATCTCAGTGTTTGTTCTCCACACTCTCAAGGAAAGGTGCATTTTAGATCCTTTGTGGGTTCTTTGGCGAGTGTCTCTGTTGGAAAATTCTTAGTACTGCAGTGTAGATCTCTTTTTGCCTCAGGATGATCTTGGATGAACTATGTAAAGTGATAGTTTGTATTTTTACATGTGCATCCTTCCAAACATTTTTCAGATGTGGATTGCTGCTCAAAATCATGTTGTTTTCAGATCTGTAAATCCCCATTAATTTTGGAGGAACACAATCCCAGAGAAACTCGCATTTTTGCAGCAGGAGGGGAGTTGACTGATCAAACTTGGAGGACCTATTACACTTGCATAGAGCAGCAAATACCACTATATGGTAAAAATCCAAACTAATGCTTTAATATGCATGAGGAATTTGACTTTATTTTCTTAATGTGGAAATACACACGTAAAGTGGTATGATATGCATAACATCACTATGAAATAAGATGAGATTGTGGCTAAGTACCAAAACACTGGACTATTTAAACGCAAAACACATGCATGCATTCATTATCAGCCACATTGTCGCCATTTTAGAGAAATGAATGTTCAAAAAGTGCGTATGTCCAAAAGTGCAGTCCAGTATACAGTTTTGATCACACTACATGTCATCATTGCAGAGCCGTATTTAAAGGCAATGCATGCATGGCTGCTTCCTGCAATTTTTTTAGAGGCAGAAGAAGATAGAAACAAAAGCTGACATAAAATAAAAAAAAAATAATGGGAAAAAAGATAATATCATTGCCTCAATAATACATACCATTACAAAACACCTGCTGCAAGTCAAAATAATGACTGTGTCAATGGGTCTATTTCTAAATGTGTAGCTGCTCTGAAGCTGTCGTTCAAGCATTATGCATGACTAGCAATGAATGATTTGGCAACTGTAAGCATAGAAATTTCATAAGAAACTCTTATACGATTTCTATGCTCACAGTTGCCAAATCATTCATTGTTATAGTGATGTAGATCCTTTTAAAATGCATGTATAATGCCTCCATGTCTGTCAATGCATGTTAAGGTTGGGCTCTGATGAAATTCATTCCTGATACTGAACCCTTAAAGGTCTCCTGCGTACTCAAAATAACGTCAGCTTCTTATCCCCTTTATACACAACAAAGAGAGAAAAAAAGCCAGAATGCCCAGAGTCATATTTTATTTAGTAAATGTGATTGGTTTCTATTTTGAGTTTGCATCCCAATCAGCGGCACCCTGGTGGAACCTTTACATTTCAGAGTGCAGCTGGCATGAGGACATTTGTTTTCATTTTTGAGGGCAAGTGGAGGGGAGTTAATGCCTCCATAATGGTAAGTTATTCCTGTAAGTAATTCTCAATGCTGTACGCACATTAAGTAAGGATCTAAGGCACAATATTGCACAATATTTCAAAATAGGCAATGAACTCCATTCTCCTTTTTCTTTTCTTTTTTTTCTTTAACTATACACATACTTAAATACACAATACACAATGGATGCAGGGCAGTGCCAAGTAAAAAATAAAGTCTCCCTCCTTGTGTTGTTTGAGGGAAAACAACACTGGGTATTTTAGGGAGGAAAAAAAACACTTGACAGAAAATAGATACAGTGCTATCATTGGCCTGTTTCAAAAGTAGGTATACATTTTTTATTCACTGTTAATACTTAATGATTTAATTTATATTTTTTTATCTTATTTCCAGGTATACTTATAAAGTGAATGTTGAATTATTTTGGTAAAATTTATTAATATTAGTATTTAGTTTTGTTTATAATGTAAAGGTTTCAGTAAAATAAATGTTAGTGGATGAAAAGCCTTCTTCAAAATTAGGATTATGATTTTTATTATTAGTTGTAGTAGTGGAAGCAGTTATAGTATTGCTGAAATAGTTTCATTGATGCTGAGATAAGAGAATGATTTTGGATGAGAGTATAGGTGAGACTTTAATTATTCTCACATTGATGCAGCAGCAAATAGTAATAGGATTCAGCAAAGAAAAATAGAATATAAATAAGAATATAACAAGATGGGTTAAAATAAGCATGGCAATTTCAGCACTGAAATGTAGAGGAAATTTTTGAATGGAAAGGATTAGATTACAGCATTATTACGGTCTGCAAAATGCAAAACAAAAATTATTAATTCAGGATATGTACAATATGAAAATATGCTAAAAAATATGTAAAATATATACAATATGAAACAATTACAAAAATCTTTAAAAATATATTTTAATATATATAAATTGATAAGGAAATGTGAATTTACTGCAAATGGCATATGCAAATATGTTGTATTTAGATTACCATATCTACAAAAGAACACACATGTACAGATTTTTTCTAATAGACATAAAAACTACATATCTTATCAATATATTCAGATACAGATGTGTCATATTTACTAATTCTGAGAGCTGACTGCCTAACTGAGACTACAAAATCTGCCTTTTCTGTAAAGTCTGAAAATGGCTTCACCATGTATTTTAGTGCTATAGGACCTCGTATTCAGGCTGCCTCAGAAAACGCCTGAATGTTTTGTGCACCATAATTCCCTGCACATCTCCTGCCCAGCACGGCACCCTGTGGGTTCGCCACTGAACACCATGCAAAGGCCAAAGAACAAACATGCAGCATGTTTGTTCCCTCTGGTTCACCATTATTTTCTGCATGTTGCTGTGAGTGGCTGAGGTAATGCCTGATATCCACGTGCCACTGTGAGGGCGAGTAAGATCCCATCTGGGATTGGTAAGAGTCTCTCCACTTCCCCTGGAGACTTTAAGATCTTCCCTGATTACATGTGGCAGCCTCTGACCTGGACCGAAGACCCTCTCCTGACATGGAAGATTGACGATTATCGATGCAGAAACCTTTGTTAATTCAGCGTACAAGGTTAGTGCGCTCTCTGCAATGAGCCAGGCAGCTGGCTGGCTGGCTAACAGTTTTAACCTCATCTAAGAGCTAAATCTTATGATATCAAGGTTATTTTTTGTCCGGGATAAAAATAAATTATGATCTTGGTTGTGTGGTATGATTTCTGTGCTGCAGGAAACCAGTGTCGAGCTTGTATCTTCTCGATGCTGCATGTAATTCAAGATTTTGTCCAGTGTCTGTGGAAACTGGAGCTCCCTTTTGATTGAGTGAATCACCTGCTATGGAAATTATAAACACTGACCAGGAATTTACATTAGGCACCCAGTGGAAAAGTGCACTGTGGTGATGGCTTTGTCTGAACGATGGAGTAATAAAATCTCTTTTGTATACAAGACATATTTCATCAAGGTATCTGCACTTCTTCACTCCGACTCTTTAAAAGCCATTTCATCCATCTTCAAAAAGAGTTGGAAGAGCCAAGTGTGATCATTTCAAAACATTTTGACCGCAACTGTGAAGGACTCTGTTTTTTTGTACTTAACTTTAATAAAGTGAAAACTCTTTCCCTTAAATCTGGACTATCTTCCTAATGGACAGCTGTCTTACTGTATAGGAAGTTGCGCAGACACATTAAAATGCCTCCAATTGAAGCATGAAGAAACATAGTCAAAATTAAAATAAGGTGATAAAAGGGCAATCTCACATAAGCTAGTGCAGATACAAGTCAGTGGTAAAGGGAGAGGGGATTAAAATATAATCTCTCTGCACTCAACTCATGGAGGTCTGAAAAAAAGCAGATTGTGATTATTTTTACCTGCATATTTAAACATTTTATAAAATATTAGTATCACCAGTCCTCCCAAATTAATGTAAGTACACTAGTGGGATGAATAAAAATTTAAAGTGAAGTCACTGCATATCCCTTTAAGTTTTTACACTCACTGTTATGCATCTCAGATTCAAAATTACAAAATAACACTGCGAATCTGTATTCCATAATGAATGGAAACTATACAATAATTGCGTGAGAACAGAATACACACACAGCTCTCCCACCATTGAAAGCCTTGCCTTGACTAAGTGTACCAGCCAAAAAACCCTTTGCCCTCCTACCACTATGTCTCAACTCATAGAGGCTCAGTTTACCTGGGGAATTCCTCCAAGTTTGTTTTGCTGGTCAAGTTAGCCAAGAGCAATTCCACTGCTAAAGAAACCCTTGAAGCATGCGGACCAAAAGTGTTGCAACGTCTGTAGTGAAAATGAGTTTGTGAACTTTTCCTTTTGGCTATCGAGGGTTTATGTCCTGTTTAGGCAACTAATCCAAAGAACATACGAGCTATTGAATAATGTTTTTGTAAACTCAGACTAATTATATTTAAAACAACCATTCATTACCTTATAGAGATAAGTTCAAATACCTTATACTGTATGGCAGAAGGGCAATACGCTTTAATGCCTTGTAACCATAGGAGCGACAGCAGTAGTTTTTAGTTTTTAACAGGAGTTGGATATTGAATTAATCATGTAGTCATTTATGTATATTCTACACTGTGCCAGACTACTGTGCAGCTTTTATAAAATACCACCGAGTGTATGAGTGTGCATGAGTGTTTATGCATATGAAAGAAAGTATGTACTATACATATGTGTATCTATGTATAAATGTGAGTGTATAATTAGTGTCCGCACTTCTCTTTATTCACCTGTCCTCTTCAGTATTTATCAAAGATCTTTCAAAGGCTTCAGCCAGGCATTTTTTTTCTTCACCATACCATCTTTTCACCAACACTTGCATTAAAAAGTCATTTGTTGATATTGAGGTGTTCTAACACTTGCGAGTGGTCCAGATTCAGGATTTAGCTCCACCATTAAGTCTGAGTCTAAGCACAAGCTGCAGTTGCAGTGTGTCGTTCTCCACCAGCTCCCCGGGCTCAAAGCAGCGCAGACATTTAAATCCACACTTGCTGTCACTTTAAGTGCACTTGAGGCCTCATTTATTGCGGAGCACTTGTAAACTTTCCCATTAAAAAAAAAAAAAAAAAAAAAAAAACAAGTACA
>OMKZ01008275.1:4329-20201 GCA_900302535.1 Neoniphon sammara | reverse complement strand
TAAAAGCTGCTCAGACTGCTTCACTCCACACCGATGGATGTTCCACTGGATAACACACACACACACACACACACACACACACACACACACACGTATAAAGACTGTTAAATTTTATCGTTAAAATGATGCAGCCACCTTTCACATGCAGGTTTAAGCAAGTGAAATTTAAGCCGTTTAAAAGCCTTTATAATACCAGTTAATAGTGAACCCACAGAGGACATGCAGATTTTTCCCCCCATCTCAAGATAAGTTGTTTTCTGGAAATAACTATGGAGTACACACACACACACACACACACCTTGCCATCCTCGCCTATGCTGAAGACAGTGTTTTCATCGTAGCTGAACTCAACACTGTAAACTTCTCCTTCATGAGCTCTCCAGCTCATAGCGCTCTCATAACGCTGCATGTCTACAGGAGAGAGAGAGAGAGAGAGAGAGAGAGAGAGATAAGTTAGACATCAGAACCTGAATCATTAGTATAAGTAAACTTGTGTTGCCAAAGCACTCATGGATATTAATAGAAGACAATACATGATCTAAAGTAAATCCATGTTTATACAGGGGTAAAATATTTACCGATATACCAGATATACACTAAACGATAAAACTCATAAAAACAATCAATCAAATGTTTAAAGGTCAAGACTCTCCCTCCCCTTTCCAAATGGTATAACAAATGATTTATTCATCAATGGATTAATACACAGTTGAGTTAATTTTTTGGGGGGGATTTTCGGGTTTTATTACGAGTAATTATAAATCATATTGGTATCCTGTCAAAGTCTCATGTACACAAAATATATTTTCAAAATAAGAGGAAGAAAAGATTTCTGTGAACATAAGGTCTTTACGTTTTGCACCATGGTGCCGATGGTCTGGCTTTGGGTTGAAGAGGTATCAGACATTTTCTACACATGGAAGACATCAATTGTCAGCAACAGAGGGAAAGACAACTTGGCCCTGTAACTGAAGATAGCAGTTTTTTCTTTTTCTTTTTTTTTGCTGGTGTAAAACAGCCCAGCTATGACTGAATGTATGTTTTAGAACAGTCTTGGCAGGACCACAGCCTGGCCAAACTATCAGAACGCAATTAATAAATCCTCTTTCAAGGTTCTTTGACACCTGAATTATAAAGCCAGTGTTTGCACACAGTGGTCACAGTGTTAATGGGATTTAATCCTTTTAGTGTTTTTTTTCCTTGTACATATTCTTATTGACTGCTCGTTAAAAGCATGCTGCAAAACATTTGTCTATCCAGGACAATCAAATTAAATTGAACATAAATCTTTGCTGGCTCCATAAGCTGAGTGCAGTAGACCGGGTTCAGTGAAACAGCCTGTGTAGGCTTGTGCTCACAGTCTTTTTTTCTAAATACTGACCAAACAGCCTAATGACTCCGTCAGCAGCTCCAGTGACCAGTAGGTTTCCGTTGTGGTTAAAGGCTGTACAGTTAATAGCAACTGGTTCTGGCTCCAGAGAGAACTGCAACTAAGAGCGACAGGGAGAGAGATGTTGATGATTTAGAAGTGAATAGATTAATTTACTGTCAACATGAGAAACTTATCAAAACTAATAAAAATCTAAATCTAAATTCAATACAGTAAGACTGCTGGAAATGGAAATCCTGACGTGTTCACTTCATGTTGGTAATTGAATTGTGGAGAAGCCACGGCTTTCTCATTCAGGAACACAACCTCAAAGAATGAGATGACGACTTTCCAGCACGTTAAGAAAATTATTACTAAAGGATGAATGAATCAAACAGACTCATGAACTGCTGAGGAGTCAGACAAGGATGTCCACTGTCCCCTCTTTTATTCAGATTTCACTGAGGTTGAAAGGTGCACATGTAATAACTGCTTTCATTAAAAAACAGAACTTTTTGAAGAAGTTTTTTGAAGAGAAGTGGTGATACCAGCTGAACTGTGGCCTATAAACAGAGGTACAAACCGAACAAGAAAAGGTGAACTACTACAAGCCTATGAATGAATGAATAAATGTTAGACTTACAGATTAACTAGTTGCCTAACTAATGGATTAACAGGCTGGTTGGTGGTGCTACCTGTTGTTTGACTGTCTTAGTGTCCCAGAGCAGCAGCTGTCCAGAAACAGGAATAGGGAGGCGAGGGGCTGACTCAACGCTTCCTGATCGACTGAGAGCTGCAGCCGAACAAACGAACGACGAGCCGCTGGGACTACAGGCTAAAGATAAGATACTTGGGGAGGTGATGAAGAGGAAATGGAGAGAGGAAAAGACAGGACAAAGTGAGAGAGTAGAAAGAGAAGGGAGAGAAGAAAGTGAGTAAGACGGAAATGGGGGGATGGATGAAGAGAATGAAGTGAGGGAGAAACAAACATGAAGGGGAGAAGGTAAGATTTTGTTATTGTGTTTTATTATATTGTTATGTTACATTATGAATGGTACAAACAGAGCTGTCTGAAAACACTTTGTTATGGTGTGGCAGTAGATCCTTTCAGTGGTCTAGTGTTGGGGAAAGTTACTTTTGAGTGACTTGTTACTTTACTAAGTTACCTCTTCTAAGTAGTAACTACTTTGCTTAGTTATTCTTTATTAAAAGTCAACAGTACACCAATTCAGTACCCACACATTATGTACCATTGCTGTGTGAGATTCCTTTTCAAATTAATGGATAAAAAAAATGAAAGTAAAGTTTTCAGATGGAAAGAATAACTGACTACTAAATAAAACAAAAACAAAAAAACAAACAAACAAACAAAAAACAAACAAACGTGTAATTTGATTACTGTAACTCGTGACCAGCAACACTGGCAAAGTGATGGTCTAACCCTACAAGATACTTGAAAACAGTGAATATTATTTTAACAAGAGTCAGCTCAGTTAACCTGAACAAACTGTTCCCAGCAAAAAACGAGATCAGACCCTGTCCCAAGCAACGTTTACTTGTTGCCATTAAGAGGCTTATTTCTGAAAAAATCAGTGAGCCACTAAGTGTCTAGGCCTTCCCCCCTGATGGGAGTCAGACAGCAACACAAAAATTAAATATGCCTGTTCACTTCTGTTGAAATCAATTAGAAACACAACCAACTGTTCACAGAGCTAAAGACCTCCAATATGGCCACCAGAGGAGGGACATATCACCTTAAAGCCTTTTATGATGTAATACTACAGTGCAGACATTGCATATATAAATGCAGATGGACAGATTAGTAAACTGAGGTTTACCGTGGATGAGTCTCATCGATGTTCATTTCATACAGATTCTTCTTGGCGTCGGTATCGTACAGTCGCACTGTGCCAACGCCACTGCCAAGCAACAACTGACCAGTGACACAAAGGGGATCATTTTAGTGTAATTAGTGTAATGAAAGCAGTTAAAATTTTATTACTATTGTTGTTGTTTTCAAAACCATAATCAGAATTCAAGTGTTGAAGTCCATTACGAACACACAGACTCTCTGTCTCTCCCTACCAATCTGTCAGGCTTGGTCGCCCATTCCAGAGACAGCAGAGGGGACTTGGACATGATGGTGGCTTTGGTCTGCATGATGGGGTTAAACGACCACACCTGAGGGAGAGGAGGAGGAAGGGTTCAATCCTCAAGTATCCAGCCGTACACCCTGAGCTACTGACGAGACGTAAATCACTCTGAATTTAACTGTAACTTGTAACGTAATAAGATATATGACAGTTTTCTTCATCAATTACACTACATTACATTGTGGGTATTGATTTATTATACTGTGCATAGGAATTACATTATGCATAGTTATTGTATTATGAGCTGCTTCAATCCCATATGAAGATAAATGGTTTCACCTTGATGACTCCGTCTACATCCAAACTGGCAACTCTGCGACCTGAACAGTCAACCCTGCAAAACAAAGAAGGGAATATTAATTAAGGGATTATTAATAAAATCAAAGTATAGTCAATGTCTTTTTACATTGTTGTCATTGTGATATGAAAATGCACATCCACCATATTCAATATTATGGGGCGCTGTCTTAGCAACAGTATATAATACTTAAAAGTGCACTATGCAAAACTGCCAAGGATCAATTTTAGCAACAACACACGTCTTTTCCTAAAGTTTTAGCAACATCCAATCAGTGGTGTGCAACACTGTGTATGATGGACATACAATGGAATATGGGTTTCATTCACAGTGCCTGACATAACTAAATTGAAATGTAAGTCTGGTGAAGTCCAACCTGCAGTGCATAATGGAGGAATGGTGCTCTCCATACTCCTCCTGGCTGAGTTTGATAAAAGGCTGCTCCGCCGACAGGCCGCCTCCGTCCCCTCCCCCTGCAGAGCTCCTGGTGTTTGCAGAGGAGTCAGGAACATCGACGCAGGCCTCGGCAGGAGCCTCTGCCTCACAGGCCTCCCCTTTCTTCTCTGCTGTCTGTAGAAAGCGCACATAAAGGTATATTATAGAACAATATATACAGTAGAAGGCAATAGTGTAGGATGAGTTTGGGATGAGTTGAGTCCGCTAATTTTTTTTTTAAGTGACACCTACTCTGGCAAACTGACTAATGAAAACAAAACCAAACCAGTAAACAACTGAAGTACTTGGCTGACTCAGGTTCCATTAACATGAGACATTTGGCATCTGACAAATTTAAAAAACTGTGAAACCACTTAGGTTGTCTTGAAACTTTCTGATACTGCCTCCTTTAGAGTCGGCGCTAAAAAGCAAACCTGCAAGGCCAGTTTGAGCACTGACCGCTGAATGCTGTTATACATTTTTAGAGGTGAATATTGCAGCTCTAGCAAGGTAGAAAGTAGCAGCTCTTCCATTTTTTCTCCTGTAAGGCAATGCAGCTGTTAATGGATGACATTTAACTAAAACAGGATGAGTCAGGCACTATCTTCCATCAATCAATCATCCATCAACACACAGATTTTACACATATTGAACAATCAACTTCAAGCAGTGATATTTTTCCACATGCTATCCATAACCTAATCCATCCAAACCCAATCCTAATCCTAACACTAACATATAACCGAAACTGTCTAATACCTGAGGAGGGGGTTTGGAGAAAAGCTCCTTCCTTTCTTTTTCATGTTCCTGGAGTCTCTTGTGCCTTGGATGTGTTGTCTGTTGCTGTACTGGTTGGTGTCCTGGTTGGGACTGGGAGCTCACGGGTTCACTGGTTGACACCTGACTGAGAACAGGCTTCACCTCTTTTGGTGTGGCTGCCTCCTTGGATTTAGCAGCCTTGAGTTTACAGATAGATTATGTTAGTTCACAAACACAATCATCTGTTCACAGATCTTACGACCTCCAACATGGCCACCACGTGAAGGTGGACTGGGCGTTATGTCACTCTTATTCTTTTCTAAACATCATGGCTTGTAAAATACTGCAAGTGACTCCAGCTCCTCACTCTCACCTGATTGGTCAGAGGTTGCTTCCTGCCTAGTGCTCCCTGGTTTGGCGAGGACCCGGCGGCACCCTGGGTTGTCTTCCCTGGAGCTCGCCGGCCCTGCGGCAGGAATGTGAAGAGGATGTTTCTGGAAGGCGTGCTGGTGTTGACCACCCGTGGGCTCAATGCCATGTCACTGTGATGGAAGAGAGAGAGAGAGCAAGGAGTAAGTACACAAAGAGATAAATAACTGCAGCTAATAAATGAACAAAACATTGCAAATCAATGGACTGGATAAAGAAGCAGACAACCTTTATGTCTGATAAGATCATTTAGAAATCTTGGATGAGATGATGTTTATTTCGTAATGTGATTCGATATGCACAATGGGCTTCACAATTGGATACGACCACAAAACAATGTAGTAAGTTAAAGTTAAATAATAACAAAGCACGACTGTACAGAATTATGTTTATTTCTGGACCCAAATCATGCTAGCAAAGACACTAGAATGTAAACAATTTAAAATGTTGTCGTTACAAAGTGTAAATTCTGATGAAGAGCTTGTGAAATTGTGATGGGCGAGCTACTACATCAGAACGAAATGTAGCTAATATCGCGATTCATTTTTCTGCCCCACGATACATAGCGTCACATTATTGTGGGTCAATGTACTGAATTTAATTACGTCATCTGGTCACTATTATAAATTGTTTATAGAAAATGTACACCATACGTACAGCACTACACTGCTGCTATGCCAATGAAAGCCCAGCATTATCAACTGTGTAACTGATATCAAGCTCAACAACTGACAGTTCATTTGATAAACAGTTTATCTCCATCAAATGTTGTATCTTCTCCCACAGTGTTCCTAGACTCTTAGTGTGTGTGTGTGTGTGTGTGTGTGAGTGAGAGTGAGAGAGAGACAGAGAGAGAGATATGCTGTTATGTGTTTGGTAAGCTGGTAAACTAATATACTGTGAAGGCTTCATGTTGGGTCAAGTTTAGAAATCTTTTTTTTTTTTTTTTACTTTTCCATAATTTGGCCTTAGACCTCATTTATCCAAATCTAATCGTATACAGTCTAGCCATTTAGCTGGCTAGACAGCAAATAAACAACAGCAAAAAAAGCCACATAGTTTACAGCAGATTCAGCGACTCTTCAAAACTGCTGCTGTGATGAATTGGTTGATCAGTTTGTTAACTCATTACCTGAGCAGGAAATCAACTTTGCCACAGTGGCTGGTGGATTTACAATTAAGATTAAAATTAGGTGAAAGGCAAAATGTGGAAAACAGCTGATCCAAATACTAGAAGCAGAACAAAAGGTGGACAGAAAGAAGCAGGAGAAAATGTATTAACTGCAAAACTTTGCAAAAAAAAAAAAAAAAATCACCACACCTGCCTTTGTCATGTATTTTTTCTTCCCTAACACTGACACCCCACTACACATAACCTGTTCACATCTTTCAGTTTAGATTGGTATTCAAACATGTATTCAAATATTTAAATGTATTCAAATCTTCATTGGATGAATAATTATGGCCCTGTATAGCAACACAGGTTCCAACACTAGCATGGGTAAAGGGCTCAATTTCTTATGTAGCTCAAAGGGTGAAGGACTAACAGTATGGAGTTCATTTATTTCACCAGAAGTGCAGTTGCCAGTCCAAACTTGAAGACATGACATTTTATTAATGTTACAATAATCACAAAACGGGGTACAGGCAGAAAGGTCACTCCTCATTTGGTCCATTAATTAATGCTGCCAGCCAAACTTTCTAAAGACAAAGTCAAGATCTCCAGACGAATAGGTCTGCACATCATGATCAAGATGATCGGTTTATTTTGGCAACTAAGATAAACTTCGGTGACCCACACTCCAAAAACAGGACAGAGCCTTTAGGAACTATTTTCAACCACAGGGGTGCCCAAGAAGGTTCCTTGAGGAACTCCTTCATCAATACTTCATAAATGTGGTTCTTCAAGGAACCCTATGGGGATATTTTTCCTAGTGAGGAACCCTGAGTTGCTTGTTGGCTTACTGGATCCCAGAAGCCCCAAATATAGCCCTAGCTTTTAGAGCGCATGCCAGCTCAGTAAATATTCACGTCCATCTGGTGATCTACAGACATTGGCCAAACTCTTAAACGCTATATGTCAAATAAAAAGGGGTCATAGTGAAAAAGAAACAACAATTCATCAGCTGAATTGTTTATTTGGCAATATCAACCTCATAAATCCAAAGCACACAGTTAAAACAGTATAAATAATTTAGCACCAACAAAAAGTTAGTGATATTTAAATACTTTAAAGGAAAATGGCAGTTCTGTTTAGTGTAAAGTGTCTGAAAATAAATTAAATTATTGTAAAATTGACACTACTCTCCATGGGAAATGGGATGAAGGCATGAGAGGTCACTGATACCCTGCTTAAATTCTTGTCTGAAACAACTGAACATAACTCCTTTTCTTCATCTTCTCTTCTCTCTTCTCCTCATTTGCTCAACTCATATTACTGTTTTCTTTAAAACAACAACTGTGACTTTAGCAACTTCAAAATTAGCAAACAACTTTAGCATGCTTCATTCATTCTTCAAGTCACCCATTTCATGCCCCGACAAGCTCGGCTTCCTGTACATACAGTTAACTAGTATTATACACAATCGACACACTCAACAAATAAAATTAACAGTTTATAAAATACAAAACCAGCAATGAAATGCAGTAAAATTCATCATATAACAGGAAAAAGACAAGAGATAAAATTAAATAACAAGCTGAAGTGCCATGGCTGCCAAAGAGCTAACATAAAAAAACTTCAAATAAAGTTATGTGTCTGTATGGCTAACATGCTCAGAGTAAGTATGGAAATAATTAGAAAACAGAACTGGGACGGATAGGACGGGTGTTTAAATTACTGTTATTGAGGACAATTTGGCAGAAAAATTTATGATGGCTGCCATATGTAATGGATTTTTTGGTTCAAACGCACGCAAGATGAAAATAAAACAACAACACAGTGAATGTATAATCTAACATTGTTTTAGTTTACATAAAACATTTGTAAGACAAACATTCATTCATTTAGAACACCTGCTTTACTGGTAAACAGTCAAGATGATTTTTTTTTTAGCCATAATTCTGCGGCTGTGTCACTTGGTTATATGAACAGATTAAGTTTTGTGGGTTACAGAAGACAGAAAGCGTTTAGCTTCATGGAGATTAAATCTAAGGTTTTCATCTAATCCGCTTTGTTTTACCTATTATTATTATTATATATACACATATGTAATTAGGATAACGTAATATTTTGTTAGGGTAGTGGCAGTCTTCAGCACTCGCCTTTATCTGATAATCTGATAATTTCGTCAGTTTTTAGAGTCAGTCCAGCACGTGACTGAAAACTCTCACCATGTGTTATTCTCTACTGCAGTCTGGCTCAAGGGCACTTCAGCAAGGCGATGGGTTCGAACCATGAACTTTGGTTGAAGGACGGACTCTCAAACCATTAAAACACCCTGGTGCCCACCAAGTTACCATGGGAACAATTTGACTGTAAAGTTGCCAAAGTTAACATGGAGAAGTTACCATGGGAATGTTCCCATAGGAAAGTTACCATGAAAAGACGTACCATGGGAAAGTTACCATAGAAAAGGTACCACATAAAAGTTACCATGGGCAAGTTACCACGGTAAAGGTACTGAGGGAAGTTACCATGGACAAGTTACCATAATAAAATTAAAATGGCAAAATCATTATTCCACTGTTTTGCTCAGCATCCCAGTGGCAGATGTGCTGAACCTGACAGCATTATGTACTGCCCACGGCAATGCAACGTTCATTACCATGACAACATTTCATGAAAAGCAGATGGCAGTCATCATGGCTGTACCAAAGACAGACACAATCCACTGCGTCAGCCATATTAGAAATGTACTGACTCACGGCAAGATAAAGTGCTTTGGATAAGAACATCCACCAAATCTTTCATCCTATTCAGTAATGTCCTTTATATGCTTTACAAATCCACGATTGCCATACTGAACATCGTTTCCATCATGACATTTAAAGATATACTCTATGGCAGCCATCTCAGTTGTACCAGAGGAGGTCAGCCATCTGTCCACTGCAGTTGTGTATTAAAGCGATACTGTTAGTGTCTCACAGCTCAGTGTCTTCCAGTCGGTCCATGTTCTGAACGTAGGCCGGCAGCTTGTGGTGAACAATCTCGTCTCCGTCCTTCTGGTCCCGACTCTCCCCCTGCAGAGCGAACAGCTGGAGAAGAGACAAGATGAAAGGAGATCAGAGGAAATGGAGAATTCAGATACACAGTAGAGGAAAGGCAGCAGGAAACCAAACCAAATGACTGAGACTTTCTAAACCAAATGATGAAACTTTCCAAACAAAAGGATGGCACTTTCTAGATGAAATAATGTGGGTATCTGAATGAAATGGTGGGAATTCTTAAACCAAATTAAACCAAACTAGAAAAATGTGCTTAGTAGAGGTATTGCTACGCGTGTATAGTTGCATTTTTGTTTGTCCTTGTTGCATCTTTTGGGTTATTGCCATGAAAATTAATCAGCCCTTCCTTGGGTCATGATCACTCTTTCAGCAAAGTTGTGTGTTAATCTGTTCATAACTTTATTAGATATCTTTATCAAAGAGTAACAAACATACATGCTCACTACCACGACCCTGGTGTGAAAAGTTAATCAACCCTTCCTTGGGTCATGACTAATCTTTCTATGACGTTTTATGTTTATCTGTTCAGTTCATTTTTTAGATATCTTTGTCATAGACAAAGAAACAAGACACCCACTGCCATGCCTTCTTTTAACTGACTGGCATCAAACATGAATCGACTCTTCCTTGGCTCAGAACCAATCTTTCTACAAAGTTTCATGTAAATGCATTCAGAACCTTTTGAAATATCTTTGTCACTGACAGATGGACAAATGTTTTACTCTCACCAGTTGGCACAGCTGTTCATTCTCTTCTGTCAAGCTTGTCGTCTTCTGGACTTCAGCATCAAAACTCAGCAGGACAGGCTGGGGTGGAAACTAGTTAAGGACTGGAAACCACTGGGCACGTAGTTAAACCATTAACCTTTAATTCTGCAGCGAAAGCTGCAGTGGTGCAGTTCTTTATCAGAGTAATTATGGAAGCTGACCAGTATGACCAGTGTTCTATTCTTGGCCATGAGCAGATCTATTGGTACAGTTGATGAGTTATATGGTTATTGTTATTAAAAATAAACTGAGAATTAAATGAACAGAAACAGCAAATCAGTGTGGCGCACCAATGCTTCAAACGGTGCATTACAGGACCTCCTAATCCAGTTAAAACAGGACCTGAATTATGACCTGATAATGTTCACATGAGCTTGTGACTCTATATTCAGCCAGAAGGATATGCATGCATTGGAAGAGGACAGACAAGAAGTTGTGCAGTGAAACCAGGAAGGTGTCGGCCCATTGGCGAGAGAAGTATGGAGAGAAGGCGGGGTTTTGCTCAGGGGAGGGGATAAACGGGAGGATGAACCAATCACGCCACTCAGCTTGACCCTGCAGTTCCAAAGCCTGCTTCTGGAAAAACTCTTGAGTCTTCTCTAAGTTTCCTTTCTAGATGGATAGATGAAGGAAGAGAGGGAGAAATAAATGTATTAAATGCATTTATTAAATTGTATTTATTTAAAATACAAAAAATGATTATATACTAACAAACCAATAAAACTGATAAATACCTGGTAAATAATTAACTAGCTATTTTGTTAACTATTTACTGGTTAATTATAGAAACTAGTGACTACATACCCATTGCATAGGTTATGTTTTCATACAACTTTTTAATAAAAACTTTTGTGTACTACTGATGAACAAATCATTATATACATTTGATATAATGATTAACTAATAGTTATTATAGGTATCAGTGATTATGTACTATTTATCAATTAGAAACTATTGAGGTGATATTGGTGAGTAGTGTGTCATGGTGGAACCAGATAACTATCTCAAAAAGACTTGAACAAATAAACATTGTTTTTTTGAAAATTTTTCAACATTTTCAAACTGATGTTTTTCAAACAGTATTAAAAATATAAAGTCACTGAGCTGAGGATAATGATATTCTTGATTAGTAATATATTGCAAATTTACCTGGATGGTACCGATGTCATAGTATTGATTACTTGGATGGTACAGATTACATAGCATTAATTACCAGGACAATATGTAGCATTGATTACCTGGATGGTACTGATCACATACCACTGACTACCTGGATGGTACTAATTATGTACCGTTGATTACCTGAATGGTATTGATCACATAGTATCTGTATAGGCTGGTTCGTAGTTTGTTGACGGTGGATCGGTAAACATCCTCCAGTCTACAGAACAGACGTCTGTCCAGATAAACCCAGTACTCCTTCAGACCAAACAGGTCAAAAGTCTGGATGAACTGCAGCAACTGATCAATGATCTTATCCACCTGGACAGAGAGAGAACAACTGATTGACTGACTGGTTGACTGAAATCCTCATAAGACAATGTCTTCTTAAAAACAGCTTGGGAAATGAGACTCTCAGTATTCTCTGTTTGAGATGAGGCATGACTGGGGCTAACTGAAGATTAATGTCTGCACCCTAAAACACCCTTTAAAAAGATGCACCCTAAATCACCCCCTTTAAAAGGAAAACATTAGCCTAACACGTCCTCTTTAAAAAGACCTAACCTAAATCATCCTTAAAAAAGAAGACACATCCTAAAGCAATCTTTAAAAAGAAGACTTATCATAAAATATCTCCTTTAAAAAGACAAAGACAAAGGCTGCCGTAAAACATCACCTTCACTAAGCTGTACGCTAAAATATCCCTGTTAAAAAGATGATGTACCCTAAATAATCCGTTATTCACTGCATTGTGGGACAATACTGTACAGTTACTGCACACTCAAAATACTTAGCAGACTGAGTATGCACACTGGCATTCTTGAGTATTCAGCATTTTCATGTTTTTAGAGTGTGAACACACTTCATACTCAAAACTTGGTTAGAATGAGTATGTAGTATGCTTTTAGGAGATGATGTACCTTCAAATACCCTTTAAAATATGTACCCTAAAACATGCTTTATAAAAATGTACCCCAAACATCCTTTGACGAGACATGCTTTAAAACCTTTAAAAACAAAACATACCCTAAATCCTTTTTCTTTGTCAGCCTTGATCTCCTGGTCGAGGTGTTTGAGTGTGCTGGTGAAGCCACGGTAGATCAGATATTCTCTAACATGTTCGTCTGTCCTCTCTACTGCCGACCCCATGGTGACCTTTGACCCTACGGAAGAAAACAACATCACAACACATTCTGTTTAAGGCTGTGCTAACAGTCCAGCAGCAGTAATCATCTAAAAAAATTATTTTCAGACCATCCAAGAACAATTTTTTTTTACATTTAGCCTATTTTGAACTTTTGTTATGGTTGTTGTGGCAGACACGTTGGTCCAAACTTCCCTTCTGGATGCTGCCAGGGTCAAACTAACTGGTTCATCTGCCTACCAGTTTACATGACCAAGTTTTACAAAATTATTAGTCCAACCAGAGACAGATCAATATGTAAAACTTTGGAGAAAACGTCATGACGGCCTAACAGTATTAAGTAAATTAGATTTGGTTGAATAACGATGTAAAAGCACATATACGAGATCGATCCGCTGTCTACCCTGCTAGTTTACTGCTGTATTTTCTGTGATCCACGGGCCACAGATCAGAGTCTGACTACTTCCAAGTTTATAATACTGTTGGTTCAAAAAAGAGTTATGTGTTTCATCATTAAACAGAAGAACCAGCAGTTTTAAAGGTGCAGGAAGCCTACGTGAGTGTTTTTTTTGTTGTTGTTGTTGTTTTAATTCAACATAACTAAAATATCACCACTGATTAGCAATGCTAGCTAGCCAACTAACAAAGAAACATACCATGTATAGTTGAAGAATAAGGGAAACTCCGTGCCTCCACAAAACAATCAACTTAATAATGGGATGAGGTCTGGAGCACACGATTAAGAAAATAATTTAATATGTGCTACAATTAATGTTTTGGTATCAGCAGCCTCATCAGAGTAGAAACAGTGACTGTCAGAACATTTAAATAGCTCACAAATAACAGGAAATAGAAATCCATTTCATTAGAAGAATACAAACTTGGTTTTGGGTATCCACAGCCAATGTCTTGTTGCCACAATCCATAACCAAAATGTTTAATTAGGTCAAAATGTCTCAAATGTCTCTGTGATACTGATCCATTCAACAACATGTATTCACTCAAACTCCATCAAATCAGACTGGACCAGAACCAATTTCAAGACAATAATGAACGCATATATAATGCTAAAAGCACACGTGAAACAACATTAACACACAAATTCAACAACAGGATACAATTTTTGAGTTGTCACTAGATGGTTTGGCATTCGTATGTCATAAGTCATAGGGAATACATAACCAATATATAAAATTCATTTGAATTTGGCTCATTTCTATGTATATCTATATTACAAATACGTGCATTGTTTTCACTTATACATGAGCATATGTATGTATACATAAGTTACACACATATGTTCAACATATATGGGCTACACATTATATCACCATATCCAGAGGGAAGTGTACATGTTCTTATTCTTGTACAGGTTCATATTCTGTGACCACAGATGTAATGTATATCACATTTCTCTGCTTTAAGCGCACATGTTGATATATTAGATTTCCATGTGGGTTGGTCTGATCTCTTAAAAATAAACTACTGACGAGTAACACAATACAAACAGCATGACCTGCACAATTGCACATAAAAAAATGTTGGTTTCTCATATGTTAATAAGTCAAATGTCATACTCATAGATTTATGCAGAAATAGATTTCTGCAATTGTTCATGTCAGTTTCTACAGTGAACTGCAAATAAATAAAGGCTAGCTGTGGAAAGAGTGGGAATGTTTTACAAAGCATTACATGGCATAAATATATTATACTTTTCAATTCTGTACAATATTGGACCGCCTCGGAAACTGTTACCGAACTAAACGTTAATGCTAACTATTAGCTGCTGAGTAGTTATGAGAGTAGGCACGAACATTAAGCCAAATTCCAGTCAAAACGACTTCAGTTTAATACTTCCTTGCTTACAAGCAAAGATTAACAGCAGACGTAACATGACATAAGGCCTATTCCAAAACATTGGCTGCTGCTCTACCTTGCGGCAAGGTACAGCGGTAAGGTGGATAACCAACACTTATTTAGACAAAACTTTAAGTTTTGTAATTGTTTACGGGCTAAAGTCCCACACTTTGTGTTCTAATGAAAAGAGACTAAGTTACGGGGATAACACGGGACTCACTCACAAGTTAATAAATTAACGTTATCTAAGTAAAGTATGCCCAATTGATTAGCCTATCCTAATAATTCGTTAGTCAGTGTGTTACAGCATGATTTATGCACACTTTCAGTAATTGAGAATACTTAAAATTAAGAGATTTTTTTCATAAAGAAACGAACGACACGAACGGCATGTTTTGGAGTTAATTGATTAGCGGATCGAGCCAGGCAACAACTTGTTACACAAATAAATGCTTCACGTATTCACTTGATACACTGGTCATATACAATAGTTAATAAACCACAGTGGTGCATTAATGTTAAGTGCTGTGCGGTTAAAAAAAAACAGTAAATGTTTGCAATGATAAACTTACCGAACGGTAACGAAGACAAAACAAACCACTTCCTGTCCTCTCTTCCTCCTGACAGTCATGTGACGAGTTTCATGTGACATACATCGTTTGTTGTGAAGGACTACCCTCTTGTGGCCATGGTGGACAGTGCCGCTGAGTTAACAGTGGGCTCATTATTGCCATCATAGCTTCTTATCATATTCACAGTTTGACTCAAAGCTGTTAGAAGACAGAGTTTTTGAAAAGCTAGGACATTTACAGAAACTTTGGAGGAGTCTTAATTTGAATCAGAGATGGGCAAAGGGCATATACCATGAGTCTCCAAACTGTGCCGTCCGCTTAATTTCCAGCTGACTGGCAGCTGCAACACAAAGCAAGAAATCATTCTTATTGTTACCATAGATGACAAAATAAAACATTAGAAATACAATTTATTTATTTTCTTACTTACTTATTTTATTTATTTATTTATTTATTTATTTATTCATTCATTCTTATTTATTCTTTCATTCATTCATTTAGTCTTACAGCACTTACAGCCTAATAAAACATGAGCTTTAAGATGGAAATCAAAGAATAAATAAATAAATGCACAACGCACAACTACGGAGCTGCCATGGCAAAGCGCAATCACACGTCCGGGCACGTGGTTCCGAACGCTGTTACCTTGGCAACAGGTAACAGGAAATACAGCAGGTACAGCACAGAAGAAATGTCAGCGAAATGGAGAAAGGAAACTACAGGAAATCAGGAAAACATCGGCGGCTCTTTTCACTCGGACA
>OMKZ01008267.1:12792-25544 GCA_900302535.1 Neoniphon sammara | reverse complement strand
TGCTAATCTACTAAATTAAAGGCAGGCAGTCAGGCAGTTAATCATGAGAAAGTTTTTTTTTTTTTTTGTATTTTGTATTTGTCAATGCGAAGCAATGTATATAGCCAATATTGATGGTACTTGTCACTTTAGATGCCCAACTGGTTCTGAACAGTTAGCAGTCCTGAACAGTTGTAGTATGAAACAAACCTCATGTTGCTGTAAAACCTAATAAACATTGCATGAGTCCATAAAGTCACTGTTTGTTGTCAATAAAGCAGTTTTTAAAGTCATCTTTTCAAGACATCATAGAACAGAGGTCACTGGTTCATTGTTTTCTGTTGCTTTGAGGGTGGTTCAACTTTCACAAATTTTGATTTAGCTGCTCAAGGTCACACATGTAGAAATATCATGTGTGGATTCTGTTTTGTCTTCACTACCCTCTGATTTTCTGTTTAACTTGGTACAACCCCAAGCAACTTTTTATTTAATCCTCCTACACTTCACTCAAATCAACCATCATTCCTGTCTTTTTCCACAGCAGCAGAGCACACCAAAAGCCAAATTATGTTATCTACCTTTCATCCTCCAAATTTTTTCATCTACATCACATTTTTATTTAGGATTAAAGTAGGGTAGCATCTTTGTGAAGCACTAATTGCCATAGAGCTTCAGTAATTAAAGGACAATAAAGCCTTAGTAGTAATTAGTTTCTCTTGTTTGGTTGCTAGCCCATCAATTGTGCTTCAATAATACTGATCATTAGCATGCGCCTGGGCAGTGAGGGATGCTGGGAAAGGAGCCCTGCACACACAGCACTCCACATTCCATTCCCATGAAGCCATGGCACTGAGCCATGTGGTTAACCCTCTGTGTGCCGGGGCTTTGAGGAGTGGCAGACCATGCCTACCAGGCAGGGCCCATATTATTATAGAAAGACATTGCCTCTAAATGTTATAGGCCTGCTGATACTGTGACAAGCCTTTTCAGTTATCGGACACCTAAGACTTGCAGTAATGGGCGGCTGATACTGTTGGGACATGTGTAAAAGCAAAAGTAGCCCTTCCAGTGTTACATGTTCCTTTACTCACATCTAGGTTTTCTTAATATAAGCCTATCTGCAACACTGCTGAGGAGGGATATGTTATGACAGAACGGAGGAAACTAGAGTAATTTTTTTTTAATGCCAAAGCATCCAGAAAATAGATAGAATGAGATACCTGAAATGGTGTGGCATTAAGAGAATTAAAAAAAAAATCTGCGCAGGCTGTGTATGGATTGTGCCGTAAACTGTGGTATAGTAATAACACCAGGCTGCGGAAAATGTGTTCTGTTCTGTACTTTGCCTTGACATGATTGAAAGACAATGGTCCCATGGATAGGCCATTTCAACATCAAATGTGCATGCACATCACAGGGCAAGGGAGCGCTATCCATCACATTCAGTGAGCTGTCAAAGGCAGCTCTCACAGCCCCAGCTTCTCTCTACACACATTTGCAACTGTGTGGCAATAGAAGATTAAGCCCCCTTGTATGTATTCCACCCTGGGCATACTGTATTTCACACACCTTTGAAAGCGTTCACCGTTAGAAACACATTGCCCAGCACTGTTTTGTAATTGTACTGAAGGCAATCACTGACAATGCAATATTCCTGTTTTATTGAGTGTAACTGTTGCATTGTTAGGCTTTATTTAAGCAAGATAATTTTAACACTAAATTGTTTGAAAATGCAAGAACACAAAAACAACTTTTTAATGATTGAAATGGAGTCAATCAAACAGACTTAAGTGCACAAAACATTATTAACCTAACAGATTAAAGTGTGACAAAACCCACTGGACTTTGGGACTATGAAAGTTGTTTCCCATTACCCTATTCATAAGCATTACAGTAATAGGAACAGTATACACAGAGCCCTGTCCAAGTGAATTTGCTCACTGCTTTAGGCTATGGGTAGGGATGGGCTTTGCATAATCAGGTGCAGTTGGCATTAAACACAACAGGTTCAGGTTATAGGCATGCAAATAAAAAAAAGACATAAAAACATGGTCTAACTACAGAGAGATTCTGTCCAACCTCCTCCCATTTGCCTTGGCACAATAACCCAAATGGAACCTTTTTGAGCCACTGATGGAAGCAGTGTGCGCTTTATAATGCACAGCCGTGCACACTACTACATTTCCAGCTAATCAGAATCGCGCAGTTGCAGAAGGGAGAGCGGTTGCCAAGGCAGCCACCAATCTCCCCTCCCCCTTCTCCCTCCGTTCCTCTTTCCCGTTTATTATCGGCAGAGGTCGCATGGCATAGGGAAGAACAGTCCAACCACTTCTGTCCTGGAACCAATGCAAGAATATGCACCTCCACAACAAAGCCTATGGAGTCCTGAGAGCAGTGGAAAAATAGACGCTGCAAATTTATGGGCTCGTACTGAGCCTTTTAAAACAGACCAAATAAGCAAGGATCTAAGTTGGAGGTTTGCTTTTATTTGTTGTGGAACAACGGGATAGTTTTGCCAACACGTGCATATCCATGTAATTTTTACTCTCCCTTTTTGAGTGAGTGAGTGTTTCGCATCCTGGTGCGGGCTCTGAGGAGGACTGCGCATCACCAGAGTTGGTGCCGAAGTTCGGCCGCGAACGGATGTGAGGGAAGAGTATATCGAGAAACTCAACCCACTTCTTTTTCTTTCTCTTTTTGTTTGCTTAGACAATAGTGAGTCAAAGACACTGAAACTGATTTCATGCCTTCAGTCTTGCATAGTCTGAGATGGACGTGAGATTTTACCCTGCGCCCCCGGCAAGTGTGGGTTCATGCTCCCTACCGACTGATCCAAGTTGTCTGAGCTCGCTGGACTATTACCACTCGAACAAGGTAAATAGTAAACTGAGTAGCCCGAGTGCATTTTCCTGCTGCATTTAAAGCTGATGCCTCTTGTCTCACCTGCCTACGAATCTTGTTCAGTAGCACGCAACATTTACGCAATGCAAACGCATGGCTTGTATTTTATCCACACGCGCGCACTTGTTCCATAAACACAACCTACACAGGCTCTTAAAATGTCATGTCAAGTGTCAACCAACAAGGTGACCTGGACTAAGATGGGCTGTTTTTAATTTAGTTTGGGGTAGGGCGCACAATTGGTAGACTAAAGAGTTTAGACTGTAACCTGCAATCATCCTACATTTTGTTCTTGAAAAATTGTATATCCCAACTTTTCTTGCTCTGACCAACATGGTCATTATGTTATTTCCCCAGTCAAACTGTACAGTTGTGGTTGCACAAAGCTGGCAGTAAGTGTCCCACCCGATGTGGAATACCAGGGGCTGTATGGAATCCATACTGCCCTACTCTGCTCTGCGCTTCAACATTATCTTCCCTCTGAATGATTTCTTATGGCCAACACGGTGTCCCACTGTGAGTTCAATGATTAAATGGATGTGTGCCAGTAATGTACTGTTAATTACTTTGTAACGAGAAACCACAGAGGCTGACTGGTAGAAGTATCACTCTTTTCTTTCTCTCTCGCTCAGCTTTGACACCCCGCGGCTCTTGGTTTGTGACCTGCACTGACTTTCTTGCAAGTGCGCAGGTGGCCTGGCCATTTGAAATAACGCATGAATATTTTGTTGCTATGCATTTTCAAAGAAGGGAGACTTAAAATATAAACTATTTACAGAAATGACTGTAATACTTTCAAAATAAAGAACAGAAGGATACAGTATAAATGTCACATAGCAACTGTAAGCCTCTAAGAATATTAATGCAACACCATAAGAGATAATAAATACCACAGAATCAGATAAGGTCATTGCATTTTCACTATTGGGTAACACAAGTACAATAAAAGGCCCTATGGAAACATTATGTTTTTTTTCCTTCAGGGAAACCCCTTAAAACTGTTAATAGTCTTGTGCTATACCTGCACCTCAACCATCTGTAATCACTAAATTAGGTTTTGTTGTCATCACTTACCATGGTTGAAATATAGGGATACAAATCAACAGGGTTTGGAAGCTGGCCTTCTTCTGAAGTTGAAGTTGTTAGGTTTGGTTTCTCTGATAAAGGTGGCATCATGTATGACAATGAGGGAATGATACAAAACACACTTGATGATGTTTGCCCTTCATTGTGTGGGCAATGGAAAATCTCTGTAACCGAAAGGAACATTCCAGTAATCAAACTATAGTTCCTAAAAAGATTTGCATCTCTTTCACAGAGCTCTAAAAGGGAGCTATAATTAGCTTTTCATAGGTTTGGTAGCACAAGGCCAGCTCAAATGAGAAATAGGAAAAAAAGCAATCAAGACACAGTCCATTTAGCAAGCCCTATCAGATCACAGATGAAATAGGTCTATAGAAAACATTTACTGATAATCCAAAGTAATTCTGAGAGGAAGGTTTTACACCTGTGACACGCAAATGGGCTCATATAACTGTCTCTTCCATGTAGGCTATCTTTTTGTAGGTCAAACGAATTAGGATCATCCTCCATGCGGATAATCCTAAGAATATGCTGATATCACACACTGCCTGAATCCTGGAAACAAAGAAACTAGATATTAAATGATATAAAGTGCTGTCACAGGGAGAAATCCCAAACACACTATTGTCATTGACGTAAAAGTGTGGAGTCCCTCAAAATTTGAAGAAATTCATCTGAATTATTGAACGGATCCCATAATAAGGCACAGGCTGCTTTGCTTGAGGGAATAGGGGGCTCTTTTCACAAGGGGAGGTAATTTGCTATCATCACACGTGTAACACTAACTACCTTCACTAGCATTGCAAATGAGACTGGGACCAGCGGGGATTATTTGGTGTCCTGTTAACACAGTGCACTAGGTCAAGTTCCTCTCCTCCAACGCTTGTCAAACTAGCTGTGACATTAGAGAGGCATCTGATTCCTTATGTAGGTACTATCTACGCATCAGATCTGCCTGCTGCTAATCATCTTTGACAGTCCTGCTTGCCAATTTCATATTCTGCCCCCATGACTTTTTTTTTTAAGCAAAGTGGAGGCAAAAGGCTAATCATAGTGCTAAGGTCAAATATATTTATGGGCGTATTTTGCATATTCATGTGAATATTTTGGATTGTGGCTTGTTTGAATTTGTTAGCGTCTCACAAGTGGGTGTGCTGGCTCCTGGTTAAACTTTGGTACAGTATATTCTTTCGGGATAATAAGATTGGCGAAGGGTCAACCTCATTTGAATAAAAAGAGGCTTTTGCTCAGATGGTTGCATTTTGGCAACCATGCTGAGACTTAGCAACATTACTCCTCTCTGGCTGCTCCTGTATCCCTATTTTAAAAAAGCAATTTACAGCCTGAGAAAACATTTCTCTTTTTTATCGTTCTGAGATTAACAATGTTAATCTGAGTCGCACGCAAGATTAATTGGAAATCATAGCCATGTGGTTGTATTTCCAGTTTTACAGTCTGTTTATTTGCAGATGTTTTTGTGTGTGTGTGCCACTGACTTACTCTTGAGGCTGTGTGTGGTCACAAGCCTTGTTTGAGTAATTAGCAAGTTTATGTGACTTCCAGGGAACACGTGTGCTGCTGCCACGCTTTCAGCCCTTGTCACACTGCTCAAATGGCTTTTTTTTCCATTCATATTAGTGCACAAGCATGCCGTAATCACCAATAATTTTGATGGATTCAGTTTTCCACACCTTATTCAATCTGGTGGTAGCTGCTGCAAACAATATGATCATCAGCAGCTGTATGAATCATTTGTGTTGGCCATTGTTGGCAAAAACAATTTGAGAGGAGGAAGCTTTTTCCGACATTTTATTTCTGACATATTACCGATATTTATGTCCCAAATAATGTCCAAGTCTTCCTGCTAGTGACATAGTATTTAAATCGATCAGCTGCAGAGTGTTTTTACCTTGCCTGTAGGATTACTGCACTGTAACACAGAAAAAGGCAGAAGAATGGAAAGAAATGCAGTGAACATAGAAGATGCTTTAAGCGCGGACTGAGACGATTCACAGAGGCCCATAAATAACCTTCAAGATGTCTACTTCAGTACTTTCAATACTCTATTTCACTGTGAGAGTCTTTCCCTGAGTCTTTTGCCGTGCTGTGGTGCTCTCCCACAGCCTAGAAATAACATTGAATGATACATTACCAAGAGCTTTGTGCTCTGATGGTAATATGAAACTGTGCCATGTTTTAATGCTCTCTGCTGCACCTTGTCATGCTGCATGGTACATACAGTATACATACTGTGCTTTACATTAAGTACACTAGTGTGAACTGTGTATATATAGGCTCCTAATGCGTCTTGTCACGTACAACATGTACAAGTGTAATTATACTATGGCCATTTGTCTGTCCAGCACTTTTGGTTTGCTCTGGGAAATGGGTACACAGTGTCTGCTGCTTTATTTGAATACCTTAATCAAACAGTGCTGGCTGCTGGTGCTGAGGTGGGGTGCTGTCTAGTGTCTACAGCATGGCAATAGGATAGAGCGCAGGACTAGGCCCTGTGTTTGTACACCCAAGCCCCACCCAGATCATATATCCTCCCAACAACTGATATCTGCTCAGATAGGGCATGACTGAAGAGCTGGCTTTGTTACTTGGTGGTCTCCTCTGCTACAGATAGTGATCTGCTCCATTTGAATGCCTTATCACATTGGATAGGTTGTGTAATTTATTTCTGAATCACCTTGTATAGGTTTAGCAAAGGTCTGTTTGCTTTGCATTTACATATTTGTTTCTAAGTTTGACTTTAATCAAACCCTTTTACAGGCAACAGACAGGCAGGCGTAATGTATTTTGTAGCTAGTTTGGACTAAATGTACAATAGTTATTTATAATATCTTGAGGCATTTACTGCAAAGCATTAATATGCCTGATAAATGAAGCAGTCCCGGTAATGTAATCTGTATGTGTTCATGCTAGGGCCAGCGGTGGTGTTGCTATTAGCTAATGACAAACTCTGTGGTATGTGACAGAGGGAGAGAGAGACAGAGAGAGAATCAAAGGATGAGTGAGAGTCAAATGGGTTGAAGTAATCAGTGGCCCAGTACAGGGACTGTGTGTGTGTGTGTGTGTGTGTGTGTGTGTCCCTGCGCATGCTAACTCGGGGCCATTCAAGCGTTTTGCTGACTATGGAATCACAATCACAATTGCTTTCATAGCCCTGTGCAGAGGAAGGCCATGCATACCACAGTAAGGGCCAGTGACACACAGAGAGCAGGGGCAGAGCAAAAAACAGCCACTAAATCACATCCTCTCTGCTCCCAACACGTGGAGGAGAATTTTTAATAGGGATTTCTGACCATTTGAAATCATTTCAATGGAACTGAAATTGGCTCAGACGTAGGCTGTGTCACTGAGCCTGCATATGGCACAGATATTCCTTGTCCTTCTTTTTTATTTATTTATTTATTTTTTTGTACAGGTGACTCAGTGTGAAAAAGTCCTTTTATCAGCCAGCCACGCTGTGCTTGCATCTGTTTTCTGAGGTTATTTTATTCATTTATTTATTTATTTTGGAAACTATGATCTGACCCAACTTCACCCAATAAACAAGGTGCGTGGAATAGTCAGAAATACTTGAAAAACTTAAATAATGCTAATGAAGACCACATGCACAAATGCATTGATTTAATAAATAAATTTATTCTTCCTTTTTTTTCTAAATGTGGCATGAATCTCTCTCTCTCTCTCTCTCTCTCTCTCTCTCTCTCTCTCTTTTATAATTTTTGAGATTTTTAGAGACTGATGAAGACAGACATGAATACTGATAAGAGCTAATAAGGAAAAAAGAACAATGCCTGGGAATGTGTGTAAGAAATAGCCTTTTACTATTCAGATGTCCAGTCAGTGTTTGTGTTTGATGTACAATGTGTGTTGAATGTGTACTAGAGATAGAGAAATATTGATAGCCAGAGTTGGGGTGGGTGGTGATGATGGGGAGGGGGGTCCCCATGTGCTAATTAGTGGGCCTGGCAGTCTGAGCTTCTTGCTTGTTGATGGGTACTGGTGCTTCCCCCTCAGCGCCTGCTGTCATAATTAAGACCAGTCGGCCCACTCTGGTATAGTAGCATTAGTCAGCCTGGGCCTTCCCATGGGGCAGTGCGATGCCTTTCTCATTCTACCTGCAGAGGAAGAAAGAAAAGGAAACTGTGCCAGCACCTGCTGCAGAGTAGGCCCCTGGGTGCTTTGTTAAGTGTAGATTATGTTTGTTAATGGTTAGAAGTCAGAAGCGCAGCATGTTAAAATTGATGTGCGAACACTGCAGCACATCAATCAAATGAGCCATTTATTTATTTGTCTGTCTTTCTATCTTTGTCTGGGACAGACAGACCCACAAAGCAGATATGGATTATGTGAGATGCCTGATTTTTTTTTTTAATTAACTCATGCATGCTAATTATGGAAAAAAAGCTGACTTTGGATGTGCTATCTGATGAAGCTGAGGTTTGATTAGAGTTCATCAGCTGAGTGTGTTTTTATACTTGCAACTGAAATTCGATATCACATGTAAAAATTAAACATGCAGGGTAATTTTGCAGTTCTTTTTGTAGTATTTTAACCTCAGCTGCGCTTGAAAAGACACAAGATCATTGCAAGTTTAAAGGACGATACCAGGGATTTTACATAGTTAGCCTAATATCTACAAAATGTATAGACTTTTATGCTAATTGTTTCCCAAAGCAAACAGTCATATTTTAGAACTCCAATATCATTTTCCTACTTTTTGTCGGTTTATTGAATTCCATTCATTCCAGTACAATATGAGAATTAACTTCCAGAGACTTCAAACTTTCTCCACACCAGTATTCCATCACTGTAATAAAGACATTGTCATTAGTTTTCCTAAAAGAAGCAGAAATGTCACGTTGTGATGACTTGAAATCAGGCGGAGTGATTTAAACGGATCTGAAAGCTTTCCTGGTGATGCATTCAGGGAGCGTCTGACAACAGTAGGCTACGGTCATTTTCAACTGACTACCAGCATCAAATTAACTAGCTGCTGTTGGTAAACCTAACTGAGAAGATAAGAGACACCATTGCCAAGAAGATATTGAGAATGTGATGATACTGTGAATTTGATAGTTTTCAATCAAAGTGGTTATAAGTGTCGTAAACTTGCTGCTCTGTTTTACCACATTTTGTACAGACAGCAGTACATAAATGCACAGCTCCCCTTTGACCTTGGAAGTTGATTGTGAGAGATAGCAAGAGCTGCAAAAACTTTGCTCCATTTGGTAGCAACACGCCAACTGAAAAAAAAATAAAAAAGAAGAAGAAAAAATTGCCCAGTCTCGCTGCCAATTTGCTCTTGTAAAATGTCTCTCTGCTAGAAAATAGCCCCTGGTGAAAAGTTTGCTTTACACAGCAAATTATCTATTCTATCTATTCTACCAGTGATTTATGAATGGCTTGTTAGCTGCAGAAGCAGAACATTATAAGGTGGGTGTTTCAACCAAAAATTCTAATTTGAAAATGAAGGGATTTTGATCATGTGTTGTGAAATACTCCGGCATGATTTCCAGAACGGTTTGTTGCAATGTAAAATGTGGGTAAATTGTACCTAAATGGGCCAAACATTCAAAATCACTGATATGGTCCTTTAAGATGAAGCCCTCAAGTTAGTCCAGTTTCATTTTGTTTAACTTAGGGCATACAAGTAAATCCTTGGAGAGCTATATACCACATATATTGTAAATGTCAGGCAGAATCCTACATTCAGACCACAGCCAGTATTTTTGAGCTGATTGTAAACAAACAGAAAAATAGGGAGGAAAAAGTGTAGCGGGGAAAGGAGTGCCACAGGGCTCCTTCTTCGGGCCCTGTATATATGTATGTATGCATGGAAGAGGCTAGAAGCTGGACAAACATTCCCAGTTGTCTCAGCTTCCTGAGGTATGTCCTGTGCAAACACCATGGGCCATGGCAAGCTCCTTGCCAGGGATTTAAGGCTTTTTCCCTGTCTTGTTTTCACTGAATATCCTTTACAAATATTATCAGCCTGGTGTCAGTGGCATGTTTGTGCTGTGGTCTGAAGGGACGGTGCCCATATGAAAGTTCAATTAATGGTCTGAACCCAGAATAACACAGACAACAGAGGATGTGCTGTCCAAGGATCTGAAAGTTTCAAGAGTGAAATCTGGAAAAGTTTTGATATTGAAATCTGAGTCAACTATCTCATCTTTGTAGATTTCTTTCATTCTTTGAGATGGAAATTGTATTATCAGTGAAAATACCACTTTTGAGGTATGTCATTCATCACCACATCTATGAATTTGCTAATCCAAGCACTGTTGTGTTTCATGAATTCACAGACATGTATTGATCTGGACTAAGAGAGTTTTTCACATGGGGGGAGGGGGGTTGATAAATCCATATGATTCTCAATTTGCTCTCTCCTTTCTTTCTCCCAAGCTGTGTCTGGCTCGCCTTGTCCCTTGTCTATCAGGAGCATGTGTTTATTATATGTGACATATTTAGCAGGCAGATATAATTGCCTGTGCAAGGCAATGATCGCCTGCGTCCAATTCAGTCAGCAGAGACTGCAGGCGCCCACAGAGCCACAGAGGTAATCAAACTGTGGCTCATTCTTCCTCTTTGAGAGCTAATGATGAGCTCCGTGATCATTTACAATGGGCAGAGGGAGACCGGTGAGTGTACAGTACATGGCAGCGGTAATCCCACGTTTTTTGTCATTGCTTTGCTAATATTAATTAAGTGATGCGTGGAGAGAAAAAAAGTGAAGTCAAAAGGGACAGAAAGGGTGGAAGAGAGTTAGAGAAAAGGAAAAGGACGGAGAAAGGTTGCAGGAGAGGGGCATCAAGGAAAAGTTGGTGAGAGAAAGGTTAGAGGAGAGTTGTGGATAGAGAAAGGGAGGGAAAGAGAGAGAAAGAGGCCCTCTCTTTGTGTTGTCGACCTATTTAGTCTCCAGCTGGCCATGAGCCATGCTGTTGAATGATGTCGCTAAGAAAAATAAACAGAGGAAAGAAAAGTAGGATTTTGGAAATTATGACATGGTTAATGGTGTTATGCTATTGAGGGCTGTCTCTCTCTTTTTTTTTCTAACTAGGCTTCAACTACCCCTAGCAACTTGGTGGGGTTGTTAACACTGCAAACACACAGGAAAGGGAAACTTGGGCAGATCTTTTTATAGAATTGTTAATAACACAGTAAGTAGACAGTAGTGAAAAACCATAGCCTAGAGCAGCACTTACTGGCACAACCCACGTGGACGAAGCAAGTGATTGTGAGTGTGTGTGTGTGTGTGTGTGTGTGTGTGCAAGTATGTGATCAGACCAGTGGATATGAAAGAGAGCTGGTAAAAGAGGAATGTTTGAGGCTGGAAACACAGAGACAAGAGAACTTGCTTCCGTCAGGCCCTAACTCACCAAATCAACTGAAATAGCTAGCAGCCAATTAGCCTTCTTCAACCGTAGCTCATAGTTCTTCTAAAAGCCTCAATTTAAAAAGAAAAGGACGAAGAGACGTGGCAATGTCAGAAAGCCTGAAAATAACCTTTGTAAATATAATAGCTGTTCTATTTTGGAGCAGCTGGAGATAGAATCAATGATTCAATGAGGAGCCCTGATAATGGAAAAGAGGGCCATTGTTTGTGAGTTTGACTTTGGCATTTTATCAGGGGAATGACTCAATTTTAATTCTATTTTTTCCAGAGAGTGAAGCCTCCTTGACGGGCGTTTGTACCTGTTGCTCCAGTTAGGTCTCACAGCAGAGGCAGTGGGAATGCCGTAAGCACAAAACAAATGTTTGCGTCGGTCTGACGGGGAAATGGAGTGAAACTCGGTTAAGCAGAGGGATAGATGGTTATGTTTTATTAAGCCAGATAATGCTGCCTAATCTGTGGCTCGGGTTACACCGTGCTTTGTGGGTAATTAGAGATCATGTCGTATGCCCGGCCTGCTGAAAAATTGCACTCCGCCCTAATCCCCTCCTATCCACCTTTCACTCGCCACCTCCCTTATTCTCTCTCTTCATTCACTCACCAAGCCAAACACTTCCCGACATGCTGGCTTCCTGTCAGGTGCATCAAATAAACAAACAAATATGGCAGCCATTTCTCAGGTACCTGGTTATCAGAATGTTTATACCTTGCCGTAAGACGCTCACAAATATGCTTACGTGCTCAAAATTCAATGAGAGGAAGTTGACGGTGGAGCACTTTGTGGTTTGCTTTGTGGAACTTGTTAGATGAATGACTAATGCCTTCTGGCAAGTGCCCCAGGTTTACTATTACCAAAACAATGGCACTTGATACAGAGCACCGCAGCCTTGGTTTTCACACAGCCAGGAGCCCAGGCTGCTGTTTTCTTTTTAACCCTGAATGCTGACTGCCCATTTATGCAACATCCCCGAACACAGACACACACACAAAGGAAATTCTCAACTGACACCGTGACTTGTCGAAAAAACAACAGCGTCTTTCATCGCTCATTGTCCTCGGTTTTTCCATTGTGAAAAACCAAGTGCTTTGTTTTTTCAATATCTGCATTCTGTTATCGCCACATGTAAAACAGCAACTATGTTTACATTCACACTATTATGTAATTATTGGCCTGTCAACACGTCAAGAAGAAAAATAATGCTCTCTTAATATTCTCTTTTTTATGAAATCTTGTATTCTGCAATTATTAAGCGAACACATCATCTTACCATAGACTCCACAGTCTCTACTGGTTTGGAGACTGGATGTAAACAAGTAAAGGAGTTTTAAACATCAACTCAACAAGTTGAACGCATGTAATACAAGCGCTGAAAAAAAA
>OMKZ01008267.1:2326-12772 GCA_900302535.1 Neoniphon sammara | reverse complement strand
GCGCTGAAAAAAAAAAAAACTCAGGCTTTCTTGGATTTTAAAGTATAAACACCCAAACCATAACCCTAATCTCCAATACTCCAGCTAGCATTGCAGTAATCCACGTGTTAAGATAATTAGACTATGACTCATCTGGACAGTATTCATTGTCATGTGATGTCGACAAAGTCACTATTTGAATTTCTGTTTATCGTTGGGTTTACATTTGAGCTTAAAGCTGTAGAGTTGGCAGTTCCACAGACCCACGCCGACATAAAGTTGTGTCATTGTGCCGCGACGTTTTATTATTTTCTTTTTTCTCGTAATAGTGAAACTGTGTGGAAATGGTGTGTATTAGAGACTAGTCATTGTTTTGGGCCAATAGGTGCTGTGATGGGATGGAGATGATAAGAAGAACTCCCAGGTTGACCAATTAGAACTGAGTGAGTTTCAGATCAAATGCTCGAGCCCGCTGGGACCACACACATGTTCTCTTTATGGTGTTAATGCACACACACACACACACACACGCACACACACACACGCACACACGTGCATGCTCCCCCCAGCCGCCACAGACACACACGCACACACATCTTACATTGCTTCAAGGCATTTCATTTCCTCTCCCCCTCTGACAACATCACAGTATAATGGGACACGGTGTCACGTGACCACAGCAAGTACACGGAGCTATCAAATCGCTCTCTCTGTCTCTCCCTAGCTTGAAGGGCAGAATGGTCAGTTGTTACATAAACTACAGTTGGCTCGATTACAGAAAAATGGTCTTTGTGTCCTTGTCAAAGGCAGACGTACAGAGCAGATACAGAACAGGTTAATTCCTGTTCTTTCAGGAATTTGACAAAATAGCCTTCCCTCTTTGCTTACTTTGTCCATGGGATCATAGTTACCACATTTTATTTAAAGGTTTAATTGGCTACTTGCACTATTTTTATGTAAATAAATGCCAATATCAGCCTAAATCACAAATTGGGGCAGCATTAGAGAAGAGTGACCATTCCCCTTAATTTAGATGCTTTAAATTGGTCCAGTCTGCCCAAATGAGAGCCTGGTGTTTGGACATTTCTCCACCTAGAGGAACTTTCTCCTAAATACTAGAGAGCGCTCTGTCCAAAGAAAACTGAACTCACCAAGGTTAGACTTTTTTGCCTCTTTCATCCCTTCAGTATTCAAATTGGCCATGTTGGTAAACCGGAGCGTGCTGTGTGTATTTTACTGATGTTAGATCAAATGATTTCTGAGGATTGAAGTTGAACTTTTTCAAAACTACTGCTTTTACACTGACCTGAAATCCCACGATCATCCAGAACTTGAGCTCAGTGTAAACAGGTTAACTCATCGTTTCAGTCCCGCGTTCTCAACCCTGCAACTCTTTCGGGTAATTATCAGCTTCATCTCCAATCAGCAGAGGTGTAAACAGGTCACCCACTTTTTTGTGACCTTCATAGGTGAAATAATACAAGACATACTCTACGTTTTAGGTTTGCATTCTTTACTTCAGTGTAACTTTAACCTGTGTGATATGATAAATTACCAATAAATAACCATCTTTTGGATTGGACTCCCATAGTGTAGTTGTAATGAGAAACCACTGTAGAAAACGCTGAGTTTGAGTGAGGTTGGAAGACGACGACACAAGTTAACCTCGAGGGGAAATGTGTGATCTGGGACTTCTGCTAATGTTAACGGTGTCACCTGCTTTTTTTTTTGTTGTTGTTGTTTTCTTTCGTTGTTTTTTTGAAAGGGTAATCCCGGCTAAAAAAGTCCCATGTAAAACCTGCTTCATTGGTATAAAAGTGGTAAAAGTCACATATGCTGACGTTTAGAGCCACCAACATGCAAAGCTGCATTGTGTAGCCTCAAGATGAGGTTGTAAATCTCACAGCCAATACTTTTCTTAAACCATGTAATTTCCTTACATTCAGTTGCTTTTATCAATACACAGTACTGTTTTACCCAGTGCTTCACCTCTTTATCTGTTGAACATTGTTGTTGCCGACCCTTGCTGATTCTGGGTTGCCAGGTATTCACGGCGTGCCCCAGCACGGTGCCATTGTACAGCTTTCAGATGAGCCTGTAATTAAGTCATCTCAGTGCCTTGAGAGCAGGACTATAGTGCACTGAGCTGAGACCAATCTGCCGCTAATTGTCCCGAGTTTTAATTTCTAATGGAATAAGGGCCAGAGGGAACGCTGCTTAATGAGGTGCAGTCACTGTGTGTGTGAGTGTGTGTGTGTGTGTGTGTGTGTGTTTCGCCACTATGCTCTTTTATCTGTTTACTGTAACTGCTATAGCCCCTGTGAATAGAAAAACAAGACTGAGTAAGACAAGATGTTCCTTTTTGATTTCATTGCCTCATTCCTGTTTATTCTACAAAGCACTGGGAACATCTTTATCTATTCAAAATAATGAAGTATTTAAACATAATGATGGCTGTACCTCAAAGTAGGCGATCTAATGGACTGTTATTGTCAGTCGAGGCATATGGAATAGTTCTTAAGTGATACACAAACCAAGGAGTGTCCTGCTCTAATAATTGTATGACAGTGGAGACCCTTCTTCAAGTGAAAAGTAGTTTTGCCCTCAGCATTGAAGTTATTACTCAGAGAGCATGGCTGTAGATTGGAACTGGGAAGGTTGTTTACATAGCCTTGGGAGTGTTTGTGTCAAGATTTAGATTCCAGGCATTACAACATCCAAATAAATCAGTTTAGACTTCTGTGGGAAAATAAACCTCCAAAAGAAATGGGCCAGCTGTGTTACAATATGTGAGGTGTTTTTATCATAACAGTTCCAGCAATCTTGTTTTTAATTAATAGGTGCACAGGAAACTGTAGGCAAAACTCTACAGACCTTATGTTCATTGGTATGTAAAAGATGGCGCTGTTTACATTTTGTTTATGAGACGTATTGCTTAGCATAGCTCTTTTTTTTTAGAGTTTTTTCCCCCTAAAAATCACACTCCACTAAATCAGGGATTGCATGTCCACCCTGACCAGAAATGACTGATCACTACACACAGTGCTGCCCCATAAGAGGATACACAAGCACCAATGTTGGCACCAAGAGGAGAGAAAACACAAACGCACCCCTGAAGACACATTGCTATCTGAATTTTTCAAAAACACTTTGGTGACTACACTGTCATTTTTCTACCTTATCGCCTTTGAGTGGAGTTTGCTTTTGCAACTGGCTCAAGGCCCTTCCTCTTATTGTTTCAATATGTCAGAGCATTGTTTGAATGAGGTCACCCATTACCGATCTGGCCTGCGGCCAGCTTGACTTCAGCTGATTTAATTGAATCTACAACATGAGTCAAACTCAAACAAGCAGAGATTGCTTTGCCATGACAGCCTCATTACTCCACATTAGGGACTCATTTCACAATGCATTGTGACTTTGGGCTTGACAAATGGTGAAAAGGGATGAAATCAAATAAGTGAGTACATTTTGGAGGACTACTCTTGAAATACTCTTGCTAAAAATACTCTAGTACACAAATGATTCGAAAGCCAAAAGAATAGTTTTATTCTGCTATTTTGTATAAGTTAATGTGAATGCCTTCTGGGTTAAAGTGTTCGTATGTTTGCAGTTTGCAGTAATGGAATGACATTCAATGCCATTTTCCCCCTTAAATGGAATTTTTGTCAAAGCGTTATGAATGCAACCTGCCTTGTCAGTCAAGCCATAGACAGCGCTGAGAGAGGAGAAAATATGCGAATGAAACCTTTCACTGCAGATCTTACTGTTAGCTACGAACACTCCAAAATAATGAAGCCTTTATCACTTCTACACCACCACAAACAAAGGCAGCTTTGTTGTGACATACCACAAGATGTGATATCAGACAGCATAATGACATAAATTACGTATATAACACATACACAACATTCAGAGCATCCCTGCAATGTGCTAGCTGCATTTCAGCATTTCATCAGCTCGAACCTCGACTAAATTTCTCAATTAACCACGCATTCTTTGAGAGCCATTGGCAGCATTGGCCGCAGCTCGCGGGAAAACGTACGGGTGGCTCGATGTGCCAGGGCCTACCTCCACAATAGGGAAGGAAATGTTGAGACTGTGAAGGCTGTGGAGTGGAGATAGGGCACTGTTTGCTTAGGGCTAGGTATCAGGCACAAAAACAAACATGGCTGCCCTTAATGAGCCTGTTTGCCTGCCAAAGGTAAAGACAGCTGTTGTCTCTCACCACAATGGAGCAGGCCTCCGAGCCGCAGAGCGCAGTGGAACAGTCTGCGTCCCCATAGTAACGCTCACCTTCTGTGTACCTAAGAGGGAACTTATTAAGTCCTCTTTAGAGATAAATAGTGAGTAAAATGTAAATTGTGAGGCCATAAGGCACCTTCATAAGGTCTTACTGTGAAATGAAAGGGTTTATTAAGTCTTAAGAGCGCTAAATGTGAAATTGCCTGTGGATGTGCGATTATTGAAATGGCTGTGCAATGAAAGTAGAGATCTGACTGAAAACTTACTCATAACATTAGTGAGCGAGAGTCAAGAAACTGTGTATTTCTGTTTGATAGGACAACTGTATGCGTGCTTTTGTCTTGTTTCATCTGCTATATTTATACAAGCCTGTCTGTTGGGGCTGCAGAAAATAATTTCCCCCCTGCCCCAAAAAATAGCGACTTCTGAAAAGGGCATTAATACACGGGGATATAAGTAAAGTGGGAGGTATGAAATGTCGAAAAGCACTTTCCTCTCTTACGAGAAAATTAATACACTTTCACTGTACCTGTCCAGCTGAATCAGCACTGACAGCTCACTGCTCTCCACTGCTAAATTTAGTGATCGTTTTTCAGAGTTAAGAATATGAGTGAGACGACTGCACAAGCATTTCACTGAGCTGAGGAGGGCGGCAAACAAGAAAGTGCGAGCACTGAAGCTCCAGCCCCCGACTGCAGCCTTGAGCCCCCTGTTGAAACAAAGCCCCCCACCTCCCACACCCCACCACCTTCCTGGTTTTGCTTATGTTTCGAGTTAAGACTTTTTTCTCTACTCTCAAATTGGCTGAGTGGGCTTTTGACATTAATGACTGACTGAATGTCACGGATAAATATGAGTTTTACAGTAAATGTGGGAGTTGTGTGAGGATTTTTTTCATTGTAACAAATAGTATTTTTATACACTGACATGAAACAGACCTGTAAGTTCAGCTTAATTGCACAGAGAATACAGAAAAGAGCTGCAAGATATCTCACCTTTAAAGAGAGAAAACAATAATCAGATCAATAAAAAAGAATACTACTTACAGTAAGGAGATAAAAGAGACATATTAGCAACAAAGGAGGAAAATGGCAGAAATTACAGAAACATAAAACACCAATACAGTCAAATGAAAAGAAATTAGGGTGTGATAGTGTGGCATGTGTATGTGCATTATGTATACATAGATAAATGCATATAATATTTGCATAACCTTAAACATATCTGCCCTTGATGAAAAAGTGGTGGTGAATGTTTAGGCCAGCTCAACATATCTGCACTATCAAGTTCTGATCTTGAGGAGATTGGTTACAAATGTGGTTGCGGTATGGTAGTATGTTAAGGCACAGTTAAATTAAACCACAAAAGACATTTTCAATTAACCAAACTGCTGATAACACAAAGGGAACTTGTACTTCATTGCTTCAGTAAGGTGTATTTATTTGGTTTGAAACCTGACTATGTTGGTTCATTGTAACACTGAAAGAATGGAAGCCATGATGTTCATTTTGACATTAACCGCTCCACAAAATTAATGCAATTTTTAGATTATATTTGAATGAGATTCTGCTAGCATGATTCATACTGATGAGGTCTATGAAAAAGCTAGTGGAGTTTTATTCCCCCATTTCCTTTCCCTTTCAGTATACCAGGTGCATTTGATTTCTCTTCTGTGTGAGAAAATATTAACATCACGGATTAGGTTGTGGTTGCAAGTCACTGTGGTGCTTTAAAGGATGTCAGTGCATTTCTTGTTTGTCTATTTCAAAGAAGTACCACATCACTATTAACACTGCTGCACTGTGACTTGGTTGAAAAAAAAAAACCTGACCACACATCTGACACCACAGTTTGACTGGTGATGTGAGCTGTTGGTATGTTCTGTCCTAGTTCTTTGCAATGAGGACATAAAGTTATTGCACGATGGCAGAGCTGTACATGTAAGTGCCCCCCTTTTTTTTTTTTAAGGTAAAGGTAAAGCTGCTGAGCCAGCAATTCAAGGGCAGGATTGGCACTTGTTTGCTGCTCCAGAAGACAGAATTAGGATGTAGAATGTTTTCTTTTATTATTCTCTTATTTATTTATGTATTTATTTATTTATTTTACCAATTTTACATCATGGCAGTAGAAACACTGTTTCTACTGTCAAACTGTGTTTTAAGTTTCAAGTTCAGTATTTCTACTTTCTACTGAAACTGAACTTATGACTAGGCACACAGTCCACAAATAGATATGCAGATTGGGGTTTTATTTGTATAAACATTTCTTGGAAGCAGAGAAAATCATTGGGTAACTGCAACAGGCACTGACAGAGCCACAGTTTTCTCTGGCTAAGTGGGGGCTGCAGCCCAGTGAAAAAGGCAGGAGGTAAGACAGGAAGTAGCTGGAGCACGTCTGTGTTCCCAAGGTCCCACGTTCCCTCAGTGTCACTTTTTTTTTTCATGCACCATTTTCAAACACAATTTCAGATAATATTTACTGACATTATTCTTCTTTTGAAGTTAAGGGAGCATTGGATTGTGTATGCTGCTCCATATGTGGCTAATGCTAATGCCAACTTTGTTAATGTTTTCTCAAGTTAATAAAAAGTGTGTTTATAAAGTGAGTATCTTTGGAGGCAGCTTGATTATAAATACCTTTTCAGATATCATTCACTTAACACACACGCATCAGATTATGCACTTTTGTTAATATAACAGAGGTGTGGAAATTATTCTATTCAAGTGGAGGGAACAAAGGATTGAGGGAACTTGGGGCTCTTTTTCAGTTTGAAAAAATGACATTGAGCAAACACAGGGCCATGAGAACAGGAAGTAGCTAGTGTTATCAATCTAGCACTCTTGCTACAAACTAAAAAAATTCCAAAATTGCCAGGGTTAGCTAGTTAACCTGCAGTACTGTAGGCAACCTCCCAAGATCAAACTAGCCACACTAGTGTTTAACTGTCCAGCTAAGCTAGTTAGCCCTCCTGTTGACCTTCCAGCATCATTAATGTCACGAGTGAATGATAAAGACAAGACATTGCCATTTGTATTTTTACTTGTAACCAGAGTTCCTTCTTTGCTGTTCAGTACTACCTGTTAGATAAATATTTTTTGGCTCCACCCATAATGTTTAAGTCAACAAGGAAGTTTTTTTTTCTGCTCCCAGACCAGCTCTGCCTCTGAGAGGTGTTTGCATAACTAAAACTCCAGTCTGTACAAATAGCTACAAGGTTATGGCAAGTGATTATTTTGACCAGGGAACTCAGACAGACCCTGATTCAAAGCAAAGACTGCAAAGACACCCCTAACATGTTTTTGAGACAGCAATCTGTTATTTGTCCAGCTCTTGCTAGGTTGTGTATGGTTAGGATTATGACTCCTATTCTCATTCATGCTATCATCGTCGCTGGACTGAAACATGTAGTGGATGTCTGCCTGGCTGTAATCTGTTAACGCTTCCCCTATTTGCCTGCAGCAGTGTCTTCCAATCAAATAGCAGGCTCAGTTTCTTCTGAAATTGAGTTTTCGCATGACTCCCAAGAGAGGAAATGGCTGAACACATCAGACACATTGGCCTTCTCTGCACAGTTGCCTTGCTGAGGAGCAATGGTGATACCCATTTCCACAGTCTAATGTGTTTGCTTTACACCGTATACCATGTGTCACCATACAGCGTCCTGACATTCCTTTTCCATTTGGAGCAGGTAGCCTGGTGGGATAAAGGCACTGTGCTTTTTTTATCTGACTGTTGTGCTTTTTAATGTAACAAACTCTTAAGATGTTTAAGGTGGAAAGTGCACTAGTCAGAGATTATTACTTAATAGCCTTGGCTGGTTGTTGATTGAGAATAAAAGGCCAATTATCATAATAGGATATGGGACATAATGACAAAATTAAATGAGTGTGACAGACACACAATAGGCCTGCTCCGTCATCGCCTTAGCCCAACTCGCTTATTAGAATTAATCTGGCCTGATTAAAAATGCAAATGGCTCAAAGTCATTGACAGAGTTTACATGTTTTTATAACATTTAACTGATTTAATTACATGGAAAATGAAATGGTTGGATGTGAGATTGAATTTTTTTCTTCGTCACCCTCCCGCCAGTTGCCACAGAGAAATGAATATTCTCTCTTGCCAGGAAGAGAAGGTAATGAGATTAGTGCTCTCTCTCCCTTCTCTCTCTCCCTCTCTCTCTCTTTCTCTCTTGCACACCCTGCTCTCGTTCACAGAAGCTGTAGGTTTGGTTCTCAAAGAGCTGTATATCGTTGAAAACATTTTTTTTCTTGGTCATAGAAGCATCTACTGTAAAGCCTTGATGGTAGAGGGAGAGTTTCACAAGGCTTTGAAAGTTGCCACATTCATGCTGTCATTAAAAGACTTATGAGGCCGTTAAATGATGGATAACTGAAAAAAAGCATATTGCATTTCTCAGTTTTGTTTTCCAGATTCTGACCTTGACAGCCGTTTGAAGAGAAGATCAAAGGTCATTGTCCAAAGTGTTATCATATGCTGTAAAGCCCACGGCAACTTGTCAATCTGAAAGGGACATTTTGACATTTTCGATTTTAGTTTTAGGGTAATTTTAGATAGTAGGAGTTAGGAGTTTTTGCTCCACCAGAAACTTGCCACATTATACGAAAATCAGTTTTCTAGAAATGTCCTCTTATCATTGTTTGCATTCTTTTATTGAAACACTGGGGGAGTATTGTGCTGCAGGCCTGAGATTAAAATTAAAAATGTCCCTAAAGTGTCCCCTTAAATGAGTCAGCTCTTGTTTAACAGTTCCTGTTTTCAAACTTAATGCCAGTGATAGTTTCAGACTATTTTCAGACTGTGTGCACTTTGTACTATGAGCTTGTCAGAAGTGCAGATTGATACTTTTGCTCACTTGAAATATGCGTGGTGTTTTTACACCTTTCGACGGCGGTCATAAAACCCGCTCGCATGCAGTGGACATCCTGTGGGGGAGGAAATTGATTTTCTTGGGGTTTGTTTGTTCAAGACTGATGGCCGACATGCATTGTTTGTTTTTTGATTTCTTTACATTTCAGACCGATCGTTTTATTGCCGTATTAACATGTTTTATGGCCGTTATGACTTTATAGCTGGTTCAGAAAAGTTTTATTTGAGCCAGTATGATGTTTCTTTTCCATCATAAAATATCTACAATGTACAAGAGAAGGCAGTTGGAATTGACAGAATGTTTTAAATTTGATTCATGTGAATGGGCCAGATGTTCTGTTTTGATCTTCACGTGTTGTGTCTATGCCTGCTACATCATTTCCCACCCACCTCGCCTTACATCATCATCAAGGCCTCAGCCAGTGATTCATTGTGTAAAACAGAGATCTCAAAGTCAAGCTACAAAGCGGTTTAAAACACAGCCCGAGACTCTAAACACGCTGGGAAAAAGAAAGACATTTATTTTAAAAGACATTTATTTCACAGCAGTTGAGATTCTGTTCCAAAAAAACCCGAAGCGCAGAAAGACATGCGGGCCCGAAACTTTGTGTTGACAGGGCGGGATCAATTCCAACTGTGTGTCCGTACATCAGCTCATTGTGTTGAAATGGAAAGTATGCTATCGATCTGTGTGCATTAGTGCTCTACAGTAACATAAGCAATGAGTGGCAGAACAAAAGAGGCACTGTGCGTCACGCTGCACGAGAGCTCCACTACAGAGGAGACGGTTAACGCTGTGCAGTCTATTGGCACTTCATTGTTTATCATTTTAAGTCCAAACGTATATTTTTCTTTCATAAAAGAATTTCACCCTCTCATATACATCTGGAACCTATTCGGGATCGTTTTGAAACATATAGGCCTAATATACTCTTTTGCCCCGCAGAGAGAGAAGCGTCTTTTAAAGGCCGTTGTAGTAAAGCGCTGCAAAAACATGATACAGCTTGACTTTAAAAAGCCGAGAAAGCCACTAAAGCCCGCTATATTAGAGGTCAGCCTGCTTACCCACAACATAGAAATCAAGTTGTTCACTTATGTCTCCGCAACGAGTTGCCCTCAGTCACAACTGTCTGAGTCTCGTGAGACCGCAGAGCATACATGGTGCACTGATATTTCTCCTCTTCCCCCTCATATGTTGCCTCGAGGGAAGGAAAAAAAAACACAATTACTCTATTGTGCCACACAGTACTGTATATCACATTCTGCACATTTCAGCTGCAGAAAAGAGGCGGTGTTGTGTTGTTGGGGCATATGGCATCATGATAAATATGC
>OMKZ01008260.1:1753-13722 GCA_900302535.1 Neoniphon sammara | reverse complement strand
CACCAGCGTGGGTTGGGGCGAACAGTCGGCCTGGACCTCCCACCGCACTCCGAAGGCCTCCAGCGCACAAGGTACAACACGGGAAACTGTCTTCTTTATAAATTCACAGTATTTAATTGCAAAGGCACATTCTTGCATTACATTTGTGCAGCTGATGTTGTGGTGTTTTAAGATGCAGGAATCAGAAGCTCTCTTCTTTATGAAAAAGTCAAAAAGTGTGTGACATCCTCTCTAGAGGAGATTATGTTTGCCACAGAAATGCACATGGTTGCACATTGCTAGGCCTTGAGGATGATGTGGTTTTGATGTCAGCAGTACTGAAGGTTATAATGACAGTTCTGCCCCTCGCTGCCGTCATGTTGACTCTTACAGAATCATGCAAACTGTGGTGGAAAAATACAGCTCTATGTTCTGACCCTCAGTACGTTTCTTTGTCGTTCTATCTGTATAGTCGTATTTTTCCACCACACGAGTTCTGATTGATCTGGTCTGCGGGCGTTGTAACCTCTATGCACACATGAAGTTGACCCAAAAGTCTGAATCATCACTGAGCCTTTTTTGTTATGTGCTCTGTTTGGGCCATGGGAGAGAACCAAGAGAAGAGGTTGCTCTAATAATCTTGTTAAGGCATTGCGTTTGTTACTCCGTGACCTCTGCCCTGCACTGTCAGTAACATTGGAATGGTTTCAGTCATGGGTCATAAAGAGAGGGACCTGGGCCTCCGGGTGGGAAGAAGAATATGGCTGTTTAGAGCTACATCTGAGGCTTCGAGGTGGGGGAGGGGAGGATTCGTTTTTCCTGCCCATCCCTATTGCTCTCTGTGTCCATTTTAAACAGTGACAGGAATCTTCCACTGGTAAGCTTCATTCCTTCAGTAAACACTGAAAACCTGCGATTTTGTTCCCTCGCCAGTCACCGCGGCTCCTTCTGGTCCCTAATGCAGAGCTTGTGAGGGATCTGAGACTGGTTGAATTCTGAGAGGAAACTTCAGGGACTCTTAATGTCCGTCACATGAACACCACAAACTAGACTCCTGTTTCTAAGAACAAGGCCAGAAATTAATGTTGCAGTGATGATAAAGCTGTCTTGTGCTGTGCATCATTCAAGGTTTAAATCACAGTACAGTATCCTTGAACTCTTGTTTGGGTAGTTTTAATTATTCTAATTAACTTTTTACATAACTTTTTATATACTAATTTGCCTTTCTTCGAGATTCTAAGTTGAATCAACATAATGAGTAGGTCCACTGAGCAATTATGGCTTTGTTTTTGGGTTATGAAGGTAAAGGTGGATAAAGTTTGAATCTCTGACATCTTACCTGTATCTCATAATTGAAAGAAGAGTTAAATGAATTACATTCACAAAATCATATTTGTCACTGTAAGAAAGCACTTTTGAACATCAGAGAAAACATCTGACTTTTGTCTCTCTGCAGTTCCTCTGGCTCCTGAGCTGCAGTTGGACCCCTTAAACTGCACCACCATCGTGGTGAGCTGGCAGCTGGCACCAAAAAACTCAGCCAACGTCCAAGGCTTCAGACTCTTCTACCATGAGGAGAGCCAATCGGAGAGTTCCCCGATTCAGCTGCGCGCCTCAGATAACAGACACACCATCGGAGGCCTTGGTGAGTTTTGTTTCGTCTTATTTTGGGTTCCTCATTTATGACACAGTGGCGCTTGGCATGCAGGACATGATGGCGTCATGGTGGTGTTTGTCTGTGTGTTTGTGTGTGTGGACGCTTCATACTCAGACCACAGGTTCATCCTACAGAGCAGATCATCTAATGATCTGATTTTGGAGCACTTTGCTGCATATGAGAAGAAAATGAATTGTTTTGGAACTACTATAACTCCTTCATTTATTAACACATGGAGTTATATTGATGCCATTTAGGTGTTGTTTGAGGACAAGTATGATGACAGAACTATTTGCTAATTAATGCATTAATTAGCTTTATTAATGGCCTCATTAGCATGTTTATGCTTAACAGTTTATTCAAACAACAGTTTATGTTTAATATACCATAGTGATTATGGTGGATCATTAGGTTGCACATGGCTATAGGGAAGATATAAAGCAGGACTAAGACATAAATGTGGTGAATTTTAGCCCAAGCAGTTACAGAGTATGAACAGTTACAGTAATCCATGTGGCTCACAGAACGGATCTAATGAGCTGGGTTCTTTTTATTTCTTTTTTCTTCCTCCTGGTATATTTTTCTCTTGAGATTTGCTATAATGCTAGATTTTATCAAAGTAAGTAGTCAAACAGAGAAATCACACACAAAGTGATTGGGACAGATGTTGTGATTCTCTTCCTCCATTCTCTCTCTGAGTATGACTTTAGTAGTAGCCAGTACTATTTAACAGTATGATACTGGTTTGAATGACTCAGCGTGTACCTGTCTCCTTTCCTAATGATTTTTTAATCAAAAGTAGGATGTCTTCACCGATCAAATTAAAGTTTTTGGCTCACAAAGGCTATTAGTTTGCATTGGACAAATAAGATGACAGTCAACAGCAGCATCAATTGACAGCGAAGCTCACGGGTGATTAATTGGTTTAAGTCTTTTCATGTGGCATGCAGAGGTTCATTAGGCCTGGGACGGGCCAGCAGCCAGGCCCACTTCCATGACCTCCCAACCTTTGCACAGGATTTCAGTGTGTGTCTATTCAGCAGCTGCTGGATGGTGTTGGGTATATCGTGGCTCTTCTGGCCTTTAGGTCAGATTCGTTTTGCCATGTTTGAGAGTGGAAAGGAGTCCCAGGCCAAAGCAGTGGACAACTGACCATCTGTGGCCAGGGGAGGTCAGCCAGGTGGTCAGCAGCTGACTTGTAAATCAGGAAGCTTGGAGCTAGAATGGGATTAGAGAGAAAGAAAGAAGAGGGGGTGGTATAAATTACTCCACATGTAACCCTAATTTCTGAAGCCATATTTTGTTTAGTTCTGTGAGACATTACTCCTACTGCTAACATTACTACCACTGTTACTACTACTACTATTACCGCTAATACTAACACTAAAAATAATGATACTATTATAATAAACCAACCAACCAACTAAACCAACTAAGTAAAATATTAAGTCATGCCCGAGGTCCCAGTAAAGTGATATCTTCAAATGGCAGAGGAATAAGAATATCTGAGAATTTTTTATTGTATTTTGCAGCATCTGTCTTTTATTCATTTTATTTTTCCCTCATTTTTTCATTTTATTAATTTTCATTGAGACAGGACATCCTGTACCTGTGTGGTTTGTTCACAGTGTTGGCTGCTGTGTCAGATATTATTGAATGTTAAATGAATGGTCTGGGAGTGTTAGGGAACAATCACATGTGCAGTAAGCAGTTAGATATGAAGCCAATCACCAAGATAAGTAAAAGAATTGAGACATCAAAAATACAGCCCAGGTTAAGAAAAACAAACTTTTAGTTCCTCTCTGATAAAGGAGCATTGCAGGGCTAAGTCTTGGAGAGAGGGAAGCTGTTATTGTGGAGGGAGATTTATTATGTGTTTTATGACTGCTTTGAGCAGTGTTCCTGGAGGAGCATTGACATCAAAGACTCTCATTGTGTTTGGCTTTCAGGGCCACAAAGATAGTTTATTGGCCAAAAGTCAAAGGAAATGCAACCTCTCACTAACTGAGCTCAGACCAAACAATGAGGATTTCTTGTGAGCTCACTATTTTGCAGATCTGCTATCTTTCCTGGTGAATTAGTTTCAGCCTCTCCACAAGGACAGAGGAGCTCAGAGCGGCGTCTGACCTCCCACGTGGCTCGACATCCTGCAGCAGAGAAAACCTGCTGTTTATGAGGCTGCCTGTGGAATCTGACAAAACTGCTTTCAAGCTGTTTACCTATCACTTTCTCTGAGCTGTGGTATTTATTTTTGGAACTGTTATAATTATGGCAACATCATCAGGAATATTGTAGTTCAATTCTTAATGGTAAGACATTGGAAAAGGAATTAGTTTATTAAGATTTAAGAGCAGCAACAATGATGTGATATTTAAGAGCAGGTATGAAAATGAAAATTAATCCTGATAAAAGATTTGTCAGTTTGTGATTTTCTTTGCACTCTGCTGTCCTCCTGCACTTTTCTCTAGATATTTATGGATTACAAAGTTATCTCAGAAGTTTCAGTCTAGTGTGATACCCAAGCTTAACCTTTCCTTTATTACTTTGATTTAAATGATTTTTTTAACCATATATTGATTTTAAGTGTCTGCAATTAATAAATTCAAACTCAATTTGTTAACTAGTTAAGTGCTTAGCCACTTATGAGAAACTACTACTCTCAAACCACCAAAATGTACTCTTTACCAAGCTCTGCAGCTTCCAGTTTAATGATTCATACATTGAGATAGTGGACACATAAAACTATAGTTAACTGCTACAGAATTATTTTACATTATCTTTAAGATAATTACTCCTGAGGTATTATTTGCAAATACTTGTTTGTCATAATGTGTATTAAAGTCTATTGTGAAGATACAAATGTTCAACTTTCAAATACTCAGTGTGCCTTTACATTCAGATTGGTAATTTTATATACCTCTACTGTAAATGAGACTCCCTCTCCTTGATGTTGTATACACTAGCCATCCTTTTTTTTTTTTTTGCCAATAACATTGATCTCTGCAGTACCTACTGTGACAAAACTGGATGCTCCTCATTCATATATATGTAAAGGTGCAGAGATACACGCTCTCTGCTGGCTGTTAAATTGCCACTTATGACTTTGCACATGATTGAAAGCTTACCCTTAAAGAGAGGAATGTGTTTGAGAGGCTCCAGTTGTGTGTATAAATGACATGGTGTTGAAATACTGTGACCTTTCCACGCATGTGTATTCTTCTCATGGCCCATTAGAGGAACTTTGGGGCTGAATACCTTTCATACCTGTTGGCACTAGAGCTGTGCGTGCAAAACTGTAGATTTATCTTGTAGCTGCAGGCCATCATGCGCCTTGTCCAGTGCTGTTTCCTCTGATTAAACACTGGGCACAGTCCGCTTGGTGGGAAAACTAGATCTGTATTCTGGCCGTTGTTTGAAAGGTCATTTTGTGCTTACTTATCTGTGTGCGTTTGTTTCTTTACGTGCCTGCGTGCCAATTTGTGTGAGTGAGAGCAGGAGGGGGTGTGAGAGAGAGAGATGATAGATGCCGGTGTGTGGGTCAGTGCAGGAGCTGACATTTATGGCCCCTGTTCAAGCCTTGCTTGCTGTGGCCTGGGGGGCCTTTCACAGAGAAGAACAAAACCTTAGGGGCCAACAGGATTTGCAGGCAGGCTGTAAAAATCAGGTGACCACAAACAGCTTCAAAAAATTCCCTTTAATACAAACTGGCATAATTTATGGGAGCAGAACCTTGTGAGATTTATCGCTATGGGAATAAGAGGGAAGTGTCTTTGCTGAAGGCATGGAGACTAAGGCAGAGTGTGGACCACCAGGGATATAAATTTTGAATAATGGCATACTTGTATATTTTTATTTCTTTGTCTATTTACAATGCTATGTCAGTGTCTTATAGAAAGAAGCATTGCAGCTAGTTGAATCCACATCAGATTATTGAATACCACTGTGCTCTTATCTGTGGCATAGATTGGGTGTTCAGTGGCCTAGGGCTACTACACAGCCTCTTTGAAGTAGTGTTAATTGTGAGTGATGAGTAGCTACCTGCTTGTAATTCCCAGAGTAGGTGTATTTTTTGTTGTTGTTGATGGATACTCACAAATTGCACAGAAAAAATGTGAGGTTGGTCTCTATAATGGAGTTTATATGATTCAATAAATTAGTTAAAGCCACAGGAATGTTTGAAAGAGCTGCAGCTGTGTGGTCTGTTACTAATGAAGTATGCCATAATCCGGAATATAAAATTGTCCATTGAGATTTTCTTCTGCGTTCTCACTCTCTGCTTCATTTTATTAGCAAATTGCATTATCACCTATTAAGTGGCATTAATTTGACTCTCGGTGTTTCCCTGTTTTTCCACTCACTTCCTCTGCTTGACCCTCCCCCCGTGCAGAGAGCAGTATAACCCCTCCTTTTGCAGGATTTAGCTTGCCCAGATTCCATGTCAAAGGTCGTGGCCCAGATGTCACAGCTTCCCCCCTCTCATAGCCCCTCTCCCGCATAATTACGGCAGGCCCATTGTGTTGTGGGGCAGGGTAGAGGTGCACGCTGAGGGACTCTGCCTGCTCCTCTTTAGAGGTGGACACTGAGGCAGAACAAAAAGCTCAGGCACTGACCAGGACCTGTGGATAGTAAAGTTAACATTATATGTTAAGTATAGACCTGTTTCTGTGTGTAGCTGACTGGATCTGTGTTGAAGCAGAAAATAGAAACATATCAGTAGAGGTGGTTTCTCTTTATTCTGATCCACTAACTCTTGAGATGCTTGACATTGATCAGTCTTATGCACAGAGAAAGCTTCTTTTCTTCCTTCTGCATGTTTGCATGTAATTACATAAATGATCAGCAAGTCATGATCTAATTTATTAGATTATTGATTACGCACCCAGTGCCGTTTTATCACCCCCTCTTGTATAATCATGGAGTATAGCCATTTAGGTTCAGGCTGCAGGGAGGATCCCTTAGCAGAAAAAAGAGGCTCATCTCATATTCCACACCCATGACCTCAGATTCTTTCAGAGTTTTATCTCGGCCTGACCTGCTGGCCCGAGCCCCACTGAAACTCCTCAGGGCCAGGAGTCCAAGTAGCTCCACCCCTCTTAATCTTCTTTTTACCTCCTCTGGACATGAATTCACCTCCTGTGGTCTCCCACTATTCCCTCAAACCCCTTGGTGTCTCATTTATAATTAAAGTGTCTGAACTCAGATAGAAGCACCATGAAGTTTCTTTTGAGTTTTTTTTTTTTTTTGTGCACAATACACATACTGGTACTTTCGTTTTTCTGTGTATTTGTATAGTCGGGGTGCCTGTGAGGACATATTGAACAGTTGATATTTACCTTGACAAGTTGTTTTGGGGTAACACTTCTTCCTAACATTTCAAAGTTTCAGATTAAAAAAATGCTTTAACTGCTATATAGGTTGCCAGGCAAAATTATAAGTGCAAAACTTTTTTCTCCTCCTAAATTGTGAATAGGCATGAGATAAATTGAAATTGTTGCGGTAACAGTGTGCATTTGCTTTCCTCTCTCAGTCCTGCTGTGTTATAAAAGTCTACAGGAGGGAGAGACACACTGACCTCAGTGACTAACAGCTTTACTGTTCCCAAAAGCTTATTATTGTATGAAAAGGCAGGGTGCCCTTTACAGAGATAAAAGATAATCCATTTATAGGCTTTCTAACTGCCAAACATCAACTTCTCTCTGCTGGCCATTGTATTCAGTGGGCTTGCGTGTATTTCCTTTAAATGTTGTGCTAAAACTGACTGCTGCCTAACACTTAAATCATCCATCTTGTCTTTTCATATCATGGCATGAAATTGTATAATTGAGTGAGGAAATCACATCATAGTTTTACTGAAGAGTCTACAGTGAGTCACTGTCCTGTACACAGCATTTAAATTGAACCATGATAGTGATTCTTTTAGAGGAGCATTTGTTCAGATGGCCTTTTTTTCAACATGGCGTCCTTTGGGTCACTGATGCTGGCAACTGCTGTTGACTGAAGTCGATGTCCTTCCCAGGAGGTTTTGTCCGTCGATTTAACCCCGAGGTTGTGGGGCTGAATAGGAGTGACCGCTGACCACTGACCAGCAGTCCTGGGCGGGGCAGGAGAAAGGGCCATCGTATTTGCAATGAAAAGACTGGGTGACAGGGTGATGGATAGCGGAGGTGATCTGTCCTGCTGCCCTGAGTGCTGCAGACACTGACCAAAGGACCCACAACACCCAGCATCTGTCGCCAGTGTTTCACCTCTCTTTCCCACCACACCACCAAACCTGAAAACTCACTGACCCCACAAACACACAGACCTGGTCTCTTTTAATACAGCACCCCCACTTCCTGCTGGTTGATGACATCACATTGCATCTGTCTTGGTGTTATGAACCACGTGGTCTTTGTTCAATCTGTGTGTATGCTTTTTGAGGTCTAGATCTGACACTTTTGCATTTTGCAGGAAGCAGTCAAAATTTCTCATGGCTTTCTATGATGTGATTTATATTAACATGTAATCTTGTCTCTTTTTCTGAACATAGACCCAAGGAAGAAGTACCATGTGAAGCTCCTGGCTTACAATTTCATTGGAGACGGCTATCAAGCAGACCAGACTATCAGCACTCCTGGATGTGTCTGTAGGTCCTACACAATACTTGAAAGCCACTTTTTATGCATCTGAGGTGTAAAGTTATCACTTACATTTACTCTAATCTGAATTTGGTGACATAAACATTGCTCTCACTGTATTCCTCAGCTGTTAGAGATCGCCTGGTGCCCCCTCCACCACCTCCACACCATGTCTATGCCAAGACTAACAGCTCGACTGCCGTGTTTCTCCACTGGGGCCGACCAGCGTTCACCTCCAGCCATACAGTCAACTACACCATCCGCTGCAACCCTGTCGGCCTGCAGAATGCCTCCCTGGTGCTCTACCTCCAGACGTGAGTGCTTTTTAATACACTGCAGTGACAACTTTTCACCTTTTAACTGCACCAAGTCTGAATTCCTTTTGTTTTCAAGAGAGAGGGCTAGGGAAAGGGGGAAATCAGATGTATGTAATTGCATTGTGTGGCTTACTGTATGATAGATCAGAGAGGACAACACTTGGGAGAAAAAGTTTGTAAGTCTCCCGCAGCATGTTTTCTTTCACAGTCAGTGTGGCTCCACAGCACCATCTTGTGGTTGAGCCTCTGTTATTGTTTTCTCTTGCAGGGGAGAGCAGAGCCTGCTGGTGCGGGACCTGGAGCCCAACACCAAGTATGAGTTTGCCATTCGCCTTCACATTGACCAGCTGTCCAGCCCCTGGAGCCCCGTGGTTTATCAGAGTACTTTCCCTGAAGGTGAGCGCAAAGGAGTTTAAATCATCATACATTTCAGTCTCACATTACTTTTCCTGTGTGTTACAAAGACTTGAACTACACTGATTTTGTTTTGAGTTTGTCTCTTGCTGTGAGGAATGGTAATAGTATGCAATATTTCTGGGCCTTTTTTTTTTTTTTTGGGTTTGTTTGACGCAGTTTGATGAGAACCTAATCTCAAGATATATTGTCAGTACATATGCAAACTGTTTTGATGCAGATCCTCAGAAAAGCACTGATTTCATGTTCAACATCAATGTGGAAAAATGAGACAGAAAAAATTAAGGCTCTTTTTTCTCATTTTTCTACCCAAAAGAGCACAAACAGGATGGGGACCTTAATGGAGAAATCTGTTCATCATTGAATCATAAATTTCCTTTCTTAGCATTATGAAAGGCAACTTTATATTCTGTTAAAGTGTTTCTGGTGTCATCTGTGTCTTTGTCAGTTATTTTTTTTGTGACTTTGGTCTTTTCTTCCTCCCCCCTCCCTAAACAACAGCTCCCACACTGCCCCCTTCCAACGTCAAAGTGACTCTTATTGAGGAGGACACCGCGCTCGTATCATGGAAGCTCCCGGATGAGCCCAACATAGCCGTGACACATTACACCATCCTGTATGCTTCCAGAAAGGCCTGGGTGGCGGGGGAATGGCAAGTGCTGCAAAGAGAAGGTAAGTGGGGAGAGGGAGAAGAGGAGAGCAAGCTGTGGGTCTGTAGGAGGGCTCAGGTTCTTAAAGCCTGTCCCAGACAAATGGACCACTGGAAATCAGTAACTCATTTCATCCTCTAATCCATTTCTGTAGTCTTTGTGATCCCTGGCTGACACCATGTTGCTACACAGCCCTAATACACTCCCTTTGTCTCACTAATCAGAGAGCAGTTTGGGTATTTTATGTGTTGACCTCATTCACACAGCAGCCATTTTGAACACAGGGTGGGAAACTCGACCTAAAAGATGTAGCCTATCATTGATCAATCAATAGCCTTTCTCCATATAGCGAATAAGCAAAGTGAGGGCACCTGACAGATTTTTATTTAGTATTTTTCTATACATAAGGTTTTCTATGCTGGTCATATTTTCTGCATTGTAAAAAGCAGAATGTTCTCTCATTTTTAGTAGAAACCTCAAAGGGTCTGTGTCAGAAATAGTTTATTAGAATATTTAACTTGATTAAGAATGGAAATGTTTTATACAAAGATTTCATGTCTACCCATGCATGACTTCTACTTACTTGCCTAAAGTCATGTTTGGACATACAGTAACCCTTTGGTTTTCCCACAGGGGCAAAATGATGGTAGATATTTTTGAATATGTTTTCTCTATGGATTTTGCTGCAGGACTTTCCACAATTAAGAGTTAAAATTATGTACTATGAGACAAGTTTTAAAATTTCCTGTGAAGCTGTCCGCAGAAAGAACAAAAACACTTTGGTAGTTTGGCAGTATTTTTTTTTCTTTTCTTTTTATAGGGTAAATTCGCTTGACTTGTAGACCACAAGTTGTGAAGTGGCCAGTCTCAGTTTGCATAATAAGTAGTTTAGTGTGGCGTGTAACCTGTGTAGTTTAAACATAGAATATGACTCTTAATCCTTGCTCTACTCCTCTTCCTCCACAATTGAATGGACAGGCTCAAAGAGATGTGAATTGCTGGTGTGACATGGCCACTCACAGAAAAAAATATTCACCAGGACTAAGGCAGAAGAGCTGGAAAAACACTGATGCACAGCACTCACAAAAACAACATATCAAAATGTTCAAATAGCAGCAGCAGATGGTTTTATTCCCTCAAAAAAATAAAAACACGTCTTTGTAAAGCAAGCAATCCCCTCAAAAGCTACCGCCATAGATAAGCAGCATAGCTGTTATTAAGAGCAGATGACCCCAGGAAACACAAGACACCCAGGCTCTCCCCCTTTGCCACTGGTAAAGGGGTCAGAAGTGAAGGGGTTCACAAAGCCCCTCTGCCCTGCCCCCATCACTTAAACTGAGCTTTCCCCTCTGGCTCAGCCGTCACTATGGGAGACACAAAGGTATGGACACTGGGTGGTACGGGATAGGGAAATGCATCTCTGATGCCTCGCTCTTCCACTGAGAAGCTGGTAACAAATAACCCTTCACACCCCTGAGGATCGGTTCTGTGTTTATTTTTTCATTGCATTACAAACCCCTGGTGTTCAAAGGTCAGCAGAACAATTTCAGGGTGAAAAAAAATCAGAGGACAGCAACTTGTTTTTTTAGCCCCACTTTATTGGATGTGAAGTGACACAGTTGTCAGTTTCAGTTTGAGGGGATTTTCAGTTGTGTTGAAGAACTACCTTTATTTTTGTTCATGATCATTCCCTGTTTCAAGGCACCTGAGTGCTTGTACATATGATTAGTCAGCTATATTCACTATTCAAGTGACCAATTTTAGCAAGTTGTCAAAAATTCCAGCATCATGATAAAATATCCTACTAATACAACAGTCTGTCACCAGGTCTTATACCTTTAATAGATGTGTCCCAGTTTTCTCATTAATTAATTTATTGTGCTTGTTTATTTATTCTAATTTTTAACAACCATGGCAAGCATACTGTTTCAAAGTAATGTATATATATCCGAATATGAATTATCAGATATAAATTGAAATCCTAAAACCTTTTAGACATGTAGAAGTCATTCTGCATCAAGAAATAATAGTGTAATAATATAATATAAACTCCATACCACTAAAAATGTTTGTACGTTCCTTCATTGATGACATAATCTTAATCTGTCCAAATAATTTTTGACAGATTTTATATAGTCTTAATGGACCCGAATATTTTTGAACACCCCAACATGGGGTTCCACAAACAAAAAGTGATGAGATTGTTCAGCTGAAATGTCTGATTGATAATCTGCACTTAAACCTCATTGTCATTATGTTGTTGTTGTTGTTGTTGTTGTTGTTGTTATTTTATAACAAGTTTGAGTTATGAATCCAAAAAAAAAAAAAAAAAAAA
>OMKZ01008257.1:56200-69242 GCA_900302535.1 Neoniphon sammara | reverse complement strand
TGCATGCTATCATTGGAGTTCCCACAGTTCCCTGACCAGCCAGTCATCCAATCTGATAAGCAGATAGCTTCTACATATAGTACATGCAACCGAGGAGGAGTATGAAAGCCGTTCTTGCCTGTGTTACAGAGTGGAGCTTTTACGGCAACGTAAATGTACCTTTATGCTTGCCTGTCTTTCTCTCTATGGTGCAGTTAAAACACGCCCTGATGGTCCCACAGCAATAACAGTCATGGTCTTCGTGCCATATCTGGAGCATCTGGCCGATGTTCAGATATTCCAGCAGACCTAAATGTGAATGATACTCCACAGAAGACAAAATCAACAATTACTGTGCCACTATTATTTTTATTGTAATTATCTTAGTTGTAATATTGCCAAAAACAAATTGTTTTGTTCATACCATTTGCAGTTCAAGTGCAGTTGGAAAAAATTAAATGTGTATTTGCCAATAGTTGTGAAGTTTTGGGGCTACCTTACCCATCGTGTTAAGTAGTGCAGCTTTCCCGAGAGCCAAAGCTTTTCTCTTCTAACCCTTTTAGCAGCCTCTTTACAAAAAAAAATAAAAATAAAATAGATGCCTCTGCCTGTAAAACAAAGCATTCTTTAATGTGATTGACCAAGATTTGGCAGTTCAATCTCTTCTGCACAGTACAATGCCTCTGTACTCGAGTCCCATGAGCTCATAAATGATGTTTGAGTGAACAGTTTGTTAGATATATGCAATTACCTTGTAAGAGCCACTCCGTAGTATCTTAGTAACTTCAGCTTCCAGTTATTGGACAAAATTAATGGTATTGATAACGTGAGCGAAACACAAAGAGCATTTAGGGAATCCTGTAGATAGAGTACAGGAAAATAAATAAATAAATATGTTGTGTAACTCGTGCTTTCATGTGCCATTTTCATCCCTCCTGGCTAGGGACTTCTCAGCAACACAGAGAGAGGGGGGAGGGTGTTTCTATTGTCTGACTGTACTGAGCATACATTTATTGTGTCTTTTGCCTATTCTTTTCATGTCATTGTCCCCCTGCATGATGAAATGAGGGTAGGAAGGGGTCAAACATGACATCTGACAACACCCAAGGGATGTTTGTATCATTCATTGGGGATGATGTGTTTACAAGTTAAGATTGTTGAAGAGGTTTGAATATTACTCCTGACATTAAATCCCGGTCATTTATAGTCATTTATAATATAGTTAAAAGTCTTGGAAAAACAGTTCATGTTTTTGCTTTGATTAGCTATGTCATCCTCAGGAGTGAGCTGTGTTGCTGTTGCTGCTGAGGCCCCAGGCCATAGAAGAACAACTCTTACTTTATCAACAGGATGCACCTATGATGTAACTTTGCAACTAAAACGGGCTACTAGTAGATTCTCACCAGACAGTGGGATAACGGTGGGTGTGGGCTTTGTTAAGTTGTTAATCCTGTAAAAATGTGTCTTTAGTGGCCTGGAGAATTGAGGCATAATTTCACTGGCAATAAACATTTTTATTAGTTGCACCCTGAAATGAGTTTTTAAAGACATAATGAGTAAGCAAAAATATGATTCAGTCTGTCAGCTCCGTAACTCCCTTTAAGGTGTTTATTAAACAAGACTGGCATGTTTTGCAGAGCGAGCTCCTTAAAGGGAGTTGTGATCTGATTCATCTTTTTGAGCACACCGTGCAGCAGCATCCATCTTCTGCAAGCTAAACGTGTTTTGTTTGACTTCTGTGATGAGCCCTGGCACTTCCTAATGAATGAGTAAGCTAAGTTTATATTTATTTGCACAGTGATTAAACATACAAGCAAACTGATTAAAAAATATACTTTGACAAGATAGAATGAGATTTCTAAAAAAAAAAAAATGCTGATTCATAAAACAGTATTCTGTATTTGACAGCGCACAGCTGACAGAGAGAGGGAAAGAGAAAAAAATGTGACTACTGAGGGAGAAAGCCAATACCCAGAAGCCGTATATTCACCCCTAGAACAAGGAGCGAGACCCAGATCGATACCTTTCTCTTTCTTCACCATCTCTCCTCCCTCATCTGTCCTCTCCCCTCCCTCGGCTCATCACTGAGGGCTGAAGGAGAAGCGCACAGCTACAGCAGACATTTATTACTGGTCTGCTCGGTCGCTGTGTGGGACATGGCTGAGCGGCTCTTGGCTCTCCTTGTTAGCAGGCCTCTTGTGGAGCTAACAGTTACTGTGTGTCAGCATGGTTTTGGGTGGCATCACCTCCCTATTTAGAGACTAGTTAAGGCTAGCTCTCGCCCACAGCTGAAGACTGGGTTTTTGACAAGCTATCAGTCGTTTTAATGGCTCTGTAGGATTTTTTCTTTTATTACACACTATAACATCATCTGTCCATCACAAATATCCATTGTATATGTATACATAGGATGTGCTTTGGTATCTTAGAATTCAATAACTTAATTGACTTCCCCCAATTCATTACCATTCATGCTCAAAAAATGTGAAAAACTGCTTTGTGAAAGTTGCTATGCTTAGGTAATAATTTCATCTTGTAAACCCTTGGCCAGCAACATGTACATTCACCAAAATACAGTTTTACTCTATTATAATCAGTTAAAATTTGCATATTCATATCAACTGTTTTCAGTGTTAGAAACTTGAAGAGATTTTTGAGTCCACTTGTTAGTTCCCCAGTGCTGTGGTGAGATGTGAGTGGCCTTGCTGGAACAAGCTGCTTAGTTCAAGGGTATAACTGGCTTAATAGCAAGTGATCCCTGTATTTCTAGTTTACCTGTAAGGAACATGTTTCCTTGTTACTTTCAGCCAATCGTTGAGCTCGGTTATATGTGGGTTCTGCCCTCCATACTGTCAACCACAACCACTCACAATGAAGCTGAAGAGGGCGGCTGAGCACAATTTGAATGAGCCCAGGAAAAAATAATTCCTTTCAAGTACACAAATTTTAATGGGTTTATTGCAAAAGCATTTGCTGGGCAAGGATTCACAACCAAATGCTACCAAAGCATATTCTGCACACTCTTATGCAACCGATATTAATTGTATTTAAGACTTTATCAACGGTTTATTTCACAGCATTCCCATTTGAGTAAACAGTTGTGGATTTAGCTGTTTAGGGGTTTGTGTTGTAGATCTGTCTCAGACCTGCACTCCATTTACATCTCCCTGAGAAGAAGCGTCCCATGAATGATAGTTTCCACATTGTAGTAGAATGCTGAAGGCCAATTAATTTTGCACTGACGTTTAGCACACTACAGCTTCCAGCACTATCTACATATTTTAGCACTGTAGCAGGTGGCAAAAGAAACCCACTACCTTATGTGCTCCTAGAGACTTGAAGCATCATTAAAGAGACTAGCAAGAAAAAAAAAAGCTAATTTCTGACTGTCTGCCCCCCTTTCCTTTATCTTAGTTTCACTTAATGAACTCAGTGTGACGCATACTCAGCCGCTTGTAGGGAAGCACTGGAGCAAAACAGATTCCAAACGGACTCTGGAATAACTAACTATATGGATTCTGCAAAACCTGAGCCTCAGTGCTGCTTTAAATCTGTATTTTTATATTTTGTGTGTGCTTGAAGTCTTTTAGAATCCCAATACTTGCCACTGCATTTTATATATTATTTACATTTCATTAACATTTTCAATATGACCATTTCATGACTGTTCATCCCATGTTGATCTTGAAAATACCTCTTAATTAATACTCTTTAGCTTAGAGTATGAATAATTTCAAAGTTTTATTTCCTAACAGAATATAATTAGATAAATATATTTAGATAGATCAATAGCATTTTTCTGCAATCAAATTAAGATTTAAATAATAAACCACTGTGTATTGCAGTGTTGCACTGAAAATGCATTTCCTAACCTTAAACCTTGCCCTGAAACACAAAACATACCCTCCTAGAATATGCTCTGCATATTTGTTATATAATGTTATATTTATCTCAGCTAAGACAGAATATCTGTGGAAGGGGACAGTACCCAAAGTAACAAAGATGTCACTTGGAAAAGTTGATGGAGGAAGGATCCTCAAGTTCAAGATAAATTTTGGTGGACTATCTGTTGACCAAATTTCAGCCAGATTTGTAGAAAACAGGAGTATAAACATAACCTCCTTTCAACCTTGTCGGCAGAGGTAAACACATAAGGCTGACAGGCACAACAAACAGTTAGAAAGGCAAAAATGTTGGTGAGGTGAGTTTCAGGCACCAGCATAAGACTAATCATCATCGTCGTCATCATCATCATCATCATCATCATCATCATCATCATCATTATCATCATCATCATCAACAACATCATCATCACATTCACCACTATCTCTACCGATGTCACTGACATCATGATTGATAAACAATGCTCTACCAAGATTTAACATCCAAGGCCAAGAGGATAAACGAGTCTTTGTACCTGTTTTTCTTTGCAGTGGTGAGACAGAAGTGCTGAAGTACCTTTACTGCACAATGTAAAGGACGGACACACTCTGAGACGGTGACATTTGCTTTACCTACCTGTTGTATATGTCACTCAGACTGCTGGATTGATTCCCAGCCTCCCTAAACTCAGTGTGCATGGTCAGGCTTTGTTAGTTCATACTAGTCCAGATGATAGAATCAGGACAGTGGTTTGATCTTTAGTTTTTATGTGGTTTCCTTTACCTTCAATACTCCAAAAATAGGAATGAGAATCTGTCTTTTTACTGTAGCCAGTTATTGCAACATATCTACTTTCATCATCAAAAGATTAATAGACATTATAAATTTTATAAGGCCTCATCTATGCTTTGTGATCTTCGTGGAAATTGTCGTGGGCAGACAATCAGAGGGCCCTCTCTGATTAAAATTTCAGCTCCACCACATTAAATAATTATTGTGACAGAGGTATGAGTCAATGTGCAACTTCAAACGGTTCTATATGCGGGAAAATGTATCTAGCACTGTCCTTCTGATTTCATGTGCCTTTTCAGATGATACACAAACCAAACCTCCTTGTTTTTCAGTTATATTGTCCTGCCAAATCAAAAGCCCTTCCATGCAGCTCTCTCAGTTTATTTTAACCTCTCAATCAACCAGAGATCAAACACATCACAGATAATAAACCACTTGTTTTCATCTCTAGATGCCACATGGCATAGAGTAATAGAGACATTATGATGTGTGGTTCTGCAAGATCAGTGAACCTTTCAGTAGCAGGAATAGGTTAACAGTGGACAGGGAGTTTTTTTTTGTTAATGGTGTTTAGACTGTAGATGGATATACTTTAACATTCAGAGTGGCCCATTGTACAGCTGAGTGTAGCCTTGACTACACCTCTCGTTTACAATGAGCTCCTCACAGAAGGACCTTGACCAGTGGCATGTTATAATGCTGGGGTCCTGTGTACGTAGACCCTCAACCACAACAAGTCACACTTGTCCAATCTCATTTTCCACATTGTTTTATGGTGATTGTAATTTCCCCTGTTTCACCTTCACACACCAATCGGCCAAATGCTTGAGGGATTTTACCCTCCAAATGACCCAGGGCAGGCCTACACAAACAACTGATAAATCTTTCCATGTAATCTGTTTAAAGTAATACAACTACTGCTATAGCATTGACTAATGAGGTCATTTATGTTATGATAATGACGCATGTGCAGAACTCAGCGTTGCTCTAATTTTTCAGTTCACACATACACACACTCACATACCCGTATACAAAGACCTTGCTAATGAAAGACATGGCATTCTTAGTCAGTGTGCAACTCAGTGGGAGATAATAACCTAGTGGGAGTATTGCTAACAGCAGACCAAGGCCCCATGCTCATCAGCTTCATAATTACATTGAAGCTTCATAAAACAGGCAGACTGAAGCTGTGACAGAAATACATGGACTCTGAACAGTATTTCTGTTTTGGCCCTATAGAGCTTAACGCTTAACAGTGTTTGGTTGGCTAGTGGTGGGCGAGTGGGGGGGTTAGTATGTTTTTTCTGTGTGTCAGTGTGTGTTGGTGTGTCAGTGTGTAGGTGTGTGTCAGTTTGTCAGCAGCGGCGCCTGCAGGATGTGAGCACGTGTACATATGGCTCAGGCTGATGAATTACAGCAGGCTGGAGTGTTGTGAAAAAAAAAAAAAAGCTGGTGTATTTGTCAGATAAGTGGCTGCTCTCACACAGTAGAGAGAGTATGGGAGGTCACATAGGCACAACAAGCGCCAAACCAACACGGTGAAATGAACTGTGTGCAGTTAATATTCTACGTTCAGCTCCCAGGCAAGATTTCATGCTTGCCATGTGAGAGGACTCTTACCATTGACTGATCAATGAGTCACTCTAAAGTGATACAGACAGCATCTGTTGGAGGGAATTTAATGCAGTATGGATTTCTACTGTGTGAATTATGAGTTTTCATAACCTTGATGCAATATTACTGTCTGTTCATAGTGAGCTTCGAGAATGAGTAGGCCTGTGATAGAGTTACGTGAAACCCCATAGTGTGTTCCTAAAATATATTCTTAGCCCCCTCATTTCCTCTGCACTGTGCGTGTGTGTGTCTGTATTTGTGGTCTACCTGCTGCTGTGTGGCTCAGGCACTTAGCCAGGCCACCGTGTTTGCCTTTGTGATGGAGGTAAATCATATAGACAATGAGCAAACAGCAGGATATGTCAGGATTAATTGTCATGGTTGCTGTGGAAATGGTAAGGCATATTGACAGAGAGGCTATATGTGATTTAGCCTCTTTCCTGGGAGGCTGGGAGAACACGGCCATCATACATTAGAGGTCTAGACGCCTGTCAGCTCTCAGGTGAGCTAGGCAAGTGGAGCTATTTTACAGTAATCTAGCCAGAACCAGGAGCTCCTTGTACACAAACCCTAAATCTATATTCTCCATTCTCCATCACCAGCACAGGCTAAATAAAACAGATAGCACAATTGAGTAAGGTCAGCAGCATTGTACCACAGAGAATTTAGCATTTTCTTTTGCTGAATGTATCTGGTATATATATCTGATAAGGTGCACTAAAGTGGGATACAACTGAATTACATCTTTGAAATATTCTCCTTTTCCCTGGAACTCCTTGTTTTGAGTGAATAAGGGAAGATTCATTGTTTCCTGTAGCCAGACAAAAAGAGAGCTGAGTTTGTCTTACAGTAAGTGGATTGGAAAAGATGGCAAAGTACCCGGGATGATTTGTGGGAATGAGCGTTCATTTCTTGCTTTGGAACAAATAGCACTTCTTTAATATAAAGCTCATTTACATGTATGAGTCACAAACTCAGTCTCATATTCATTGTCTCTGGAGTAGCTCCAGGCTGTTCATCACTGTGATGTCACAGATTGGGTCTCTGGCTCTCTGGTTTCTAGCTATGGTGGAAATCAGTTCATGCAGTAAACTGATTGGACTGTCCTATTCAATAAGAATAATATGAGAATTGGTCCCTTTGTCTTCCAGCCTCCAGGCTCCATTGTTCTAATGTGTTTAGTGACAGAGAGATGGAGGCACACAGTGAATCAAAAAGTACCCTGTACTCACAAAAAAGTTATTGTTATATTGTTCTGCATTAGGCTTTGGAAAGTCAGGCCTTTTAAGTCATGAGACATACATATGTTTAATGTTTTATAATGCAGCTCCGTTTTAAAACTGTGCATATACCAATGCTTGATTTCAGCTTCTCTATTCCTCCAGATGAGCACTGGGAATACTCATCTGGAAATGTGATTTAGGACACTATTATGTTTTTTTTTTCCATCCCCTTTTCATTCCCCTATCCTCTGTGCTCCTTGGCCTCTGGTGCTCCACCTGGTGGCTTGTAGTGTTGAACAACTTGTGTAGCTACTTATTGCAGAGGACAAGGACAATGCCTCTGCCTTCCACCTTATTGTCTCAGTCAGTGCTGTTTCTGTGACATATGTCACACAGTAGAGAGAGCCTTTTATGTCTTTTTTAGCTAAATTACTGTGCTGGAGATCCAGAGACAGTTAGATTTCCTAATGGGCTGTAACCTGAATGTGTTCATTAGCTAAAATGGACTTTTAGAGCTCCCCTTTGGGGCATTATTTTGTACACTGATGGCTGTTTTACTTTTACACACAGTTAACTGTAATCTCTACGATGGGACAAACACCAGCGCACCTTTACATCACATTCCTCAGAGGATTGTCTGCTGAACTAGGATAAAAGATAGTTAATCCAGGGCGAGAACTCAAATGTGACACCAATAGGCCCACAGTTTCAGGTCTTAGAGGTCACAGGAGTAACTGCCAACTCTTTTCTCTCTTATTTGTGAATTCAGTTATAATAGCATTCAACCTATTTCAGTTTGTGATAATATGACACATTTGTCTAAATGGAAATCTTCACTGTTTTATCAACTCTTTGTCAAGGCATTGTTGAAGATTCAGCTCTGTCAAGCCATCCTTGGCTTTAGAAGATTGTGGTGTATCACATCATATCAATATCATATCATATATTTTGCAGCACTGTGCTTGTTTTACATTCATTCATTAAACCTCAACTGTCAAAATGCATGCTCTAAATAGCAGCATCAAACAGACATCTTCCCAAAAATTAAATAAATTCCATGTTGATAGGTTATTTCTGTATGTCCCTCTGCATTGCAGGTTGAGCCCTTCAGGTCTGTAGACCCCTACTGATCGGAGACATGTTCTAAGGATAGCACCTCAGCCACCATGAAAGGGTTAGGAGCCAACCGCAGTCGTCATCTGTCAGATTCCTGTGAACCAGCAGGATGCCCCCAGAAGCCTCTTTGTCCCTTGACCTCTGACCCTCACAGCGCCTTTCTCATGAGCCCTAACATGAACCACTACAGCACATTGGACCCTCATCTCCACCACTTCCCTCCCACCAGTCCCACTCCCTTAACTCCTGACTGTCTACTGCCTTTCAACCAGATGTCCAATAGCAGCACCTTCCCTCGTCTCCACTTCAGCTCCCAGACCAACCAGGTGGACTGCTCCCAGAGCTGCATTCCTGCAGGGGGTGGAGCTGGGCAGGGCAGCAGGGCGGGAACACTGTCCACATCCATGTCTATGGGTATGGGCCTGGGCCTTGGTCTTAGCGGTGCCCCTATGATCACCAGTGGATCAGCCACCATTTCCTCTGCAGCAGCAGCCAAGATGAATCGGTTACCCTCCAACCTTTTGGATCAGCTTGAGAGGCACCTGCCCCTGCAGCGTGATGGCTTCAGCACACTGCAGTTCCATAGAGGACGTATGTCCAAGCAGCGTAGTGAGAGTCCAGGACGCATACGCCACCTAATGCACTCTGTGCAGAAGCTCTTTGCCAAGTCCCAGTCCCTGGAAAGCTCTGCAATCAAAGGGAATCTAAATGGGCGCACTGCTGGAGGTGGCACCACAGGGGCTGGAGAGGATGGGACTAGACCAACCCGCAGGAGCAAGAGTAAAGACAGGGCTAAGACCGAGGGGCCAAAGCAGAGACCCAGGCCCAATGCACTAGGCCTTTGGAGCTCAGATGATGCCCTGGACACTGACACTACCAAAGCTGGCACTATTGCTGTAGGTTACCGCAACCCACTGAGCATGATGACTCTTGGCAGGGCAGTGTCAGACAGCCAGGCCCCTCCCAGACATATCCCACAGGGCTATAACACCATTTCTACACATACTCTGAAGACCTCGAAAAGCAGCAGTGACCTCAAGTTGCTGGCATGCCCAGCGCTGCAGGTGGGATCAAAAGAAGAGGAGGCCAAAAGCAGGGGGAGCAAGGAGGCCACACTGGTGAAGAGGGGCTCTTGGTCCACTCTCACCCTCAGCCAGGCCAGGCAGGTGTTACAGAAGGGCTCTGCAACAGTCAATCGGACTTTGCTTAAGTCAAAGTCATGCCACCAGGATTTGGCACACCAGTACCTCCAGGTAGGAGGGCCAGTGAGTATTCATCTTCATCAGCATTCTTTGAACCAGAGTTTGGGTCAATATCCTTATTAATCCTTGAAGGTATATTGGATTTATTTATCTTTCCTAAGTGCTGGAAGTCAGATTGTGCTTTGCTTGATAATTAAATTCGATTGACCCTCACTCTGCTCATCATATACACTTTATTCTCTTAGTCTGTATTGAGTCACTTTGGTATATTTATTTCCTCACAAGTCATTAAATTCATCCTGGACATATTTCTTTTTCTTCAGAACCATACCTGTCCAAAACTACAAAGGTTTTTGCAAATCATAAACAAAATCATACATAAACTGTAAAATGCATATGGAGGGCAACAGTACAAACATCTAGTTATTTGGTTTAACAGTCTCACAACAGCACATACTGTATGTTTTTGTAATGCAGGTTCCCTTGGGGGACTGGTCAGGAACTTTGGGCCGCGGACGGGCCAGGGGAACCGAGATCCCTTGTCGAAGGATGCGCAGTGGCAGCTATGTGAAAGCCATGGGAGACCCAGAGGAGAGTGAGGACTCAGAGGGCAGCCCCAAACCCTCCCCCAAAACTACTGCACGGCGTCAAAGCTACCTTAGGGCCACACAGCACTCTCTGAGCGAGCAGCAGGCACCACCACCTACACGCAAGTGAGTTCTACAGCATACAGAATCATCTTCATTATACTGGAAGTATAACCTTGATTATCATACTCATTGTTTTCCCATAGTTGATTTTATGCTCTTTTACATTACATTCATTAAATGGTGTTGAATAGTGATAGGCAGAGAAAGGATATTGTTAAAATGCTTCACCAAATTGTTGAAACAAAAATTCATTCTCAGTGTAAATGCCATGTCCCCAAAGGCAGTCACCAGGTGGCAGCATCTTGTCATGTATAACTGTCTGGATTTGTAACAGCACACAGTAGTCTAAGCAAGCTAATTCAAGCTATCCATGAGATCACTGATGTAACATAATGGGAGGGAACTGTTCACCAAGTAACAATCATCTTTATTTGGTACAAAAGAAAAAGGAGATGAAATATTTTGCCATGTGTTTTACCCCTACATCCAAACGGACAGGCCTTGTTGCTACGCTCTCATGCGGGAGGATTTTCTGTGGTCTCCACTACAAAGTGCATGCTCTATGCAGCATCTGAGGTCAGTGTCATCCGGAGGCAGACAGTGTGGACCTCCACCCGCCCGCACATGTCCTACCACCACTACCCACCACCTTTTTTCTCTAACCTCCCCAGTGCTTTTCCCCTCTGCCCCTGTTCCATCTATTACCTTGCAGGTACCCTGAGTGGTGTGTTAGTACCTTAATGTTACCTGCTCCCTCACGTCCTGATCTCATAATATATTAATTTTCCATGGCAATCACTCCACTACACCCCTTGCATAGTGCACACACATCTCCACAAATGGGCAACCCAGAACAGAGGAAACTTGTCAACAGTTTCAATAATAAGAAAGACAATTTAAGTGGCTCTATTTCTGAAATTTTTTCATAACTCGTTGTTTCCTCTGTGCTGCTATATTGGATTCTTGCACACGTCCCTATCCACTCATCTCTATGGTATTTAACATTGAAATACCCAGGGGAAGTTTTTGGAGTGTGACTCAAAGCATCCACTGGATATCATTAACCAAAGAACCCCTCACTTAACTCAATCTCTGGCGTATGAGAGGCTTATTGTAACATTCACTTCCACAGCACCCTACCGTCCCTGAAAGAGTTATCCACTAACCGGAGCCTTGATAACCTAGACTGCCTGGTCAGCCCAGTGGACCCCCCTCCGCGCCACTGGAACACTGATTTCAACCAAGGCTTTGGTACACTGGGCAGAGGCACTCAGGTATGTCTAATACCTCATTAAATGTGTCTCTATGCATTGATATGTTGTGGTTTGTCACATTATTATTTGCTTGCAAGGATTATTTCATTCCTATTCTTTTGTTACGTTTGTTTTTTGGTCGTTAGTGTACAAGTTACTATCATTGTTTTCAGTAACAATCAACCAATTTCCACATAACACAAAAAAAATGCTCAATACATTTATCTGTGTAAAATGTTAACACGTGTACCATATGAAATTTCAAACCTCAAATCTTATGTGAGAAAATGGTACAGAAAATTAGATGTGCCTTTAATAAACTCAGATCAATAGTAAACAGTGAAGTTGATCACTGGAATAATCATCGAGGAATAAAGAGAAACACATTGGTACTGTCCTATAATTTTAAAGCTGCAGAGAGAAAACATTTATATGCATGTATGGACAGCACAGACTGCTGAGTTAGTGTAATATGAATAAGCCAGCAGAGACAGGAATATTAAAGATACTTGCAGAATTTCAAAGTGGGAAATATGGGGAAATATGCCCTAGTATAAAGCTGAGGTAGTTAAGTGTGTATCTAGATCAGCAGGTTTGAAGTAACCACACTCCCTATCAACAGTTGCAAAGATGAAATACCATCATAGCTCAGAAGCAATGACAATAGTTTGACCGCAAAGTTTTCACTTTAATCTAATAATGTCTGAGGGATTCAATTTAGTTCAATATGAGAATAAAATCAATTAGAGGAAAGTATTTATGGATTGTCAACCACACAATTTGTCTAAGTTGATATCTGATGGATTATTGTGGCTATAGAAACCTCAACAAGATGAAATGGGAGGTACAGTGCTAATTTTCAACTGTGGGGTGGTGGGTGAAGACTTGGCAGTGTGACTGTGCAGATGCTTTGTCATCAAGATTTGATCAACAGAAGATATGATGAAAGGCAAAAGCAAAAAAATGAATATTCTGTGCGATGCATGAGTCAGATGCATGCAGTCTTCTTGCCTTTTGACAATCAGTAGAGATTCCTTGTTAATTCACCATATAGGCACCTGCCTCTTACAAGGTCATGGGGAATAGTCCCTGCACAGTGAGTAAACAGAAACTTGCCCAAACCTAAAAATAACCACTACTGCCGTTTTCCAGCATTTTTCAAAGTTAGGTTTCATCCTTAATCAGTAGAAGTAAGGTTGGCCAGACTATCTTTCTACAGGATCTTGCAGTCCTCCAGCAGCATATTCACTGTCATATGTCACTCCTGCCTAAGCACTAATTAATTTTGATGGTGTCTACCATCAGTGCTGTTTCTTCCTTTACACTTGGAA
>OMKZ01008257.1:45400-56180 GCA_900302535.1 Neoniphon sammara | reverse complement strand
AAAAAAAAAAGAAAAAAAAAAAAAAAAAAGTGAAATAGTCTCTGCATCAAGCCTGAAGCAGAGTAATCATTGCTCAGTGGGTAAGATATACCGTGCTTTTTGATTCACATTTCTGTAAAAATTTTACACCATTTAACACTATGATAAAATAGAGCCGTTACACCATGTACCCACAACTCCTCTCCAAAAAGTTTTTTTTCCCACACCAAATTGGTCTTAATCTCTGCTCACAGGTGCAGGGCTAGTAAATGCATGCTCTGTTGTCTCCACCCTCAGTATGCCAACCTGCACGTGTCCTTTCAGGTATGCGGGCAGGGCTGTGGGCGCCCAGTAGCACACTGTGTGGGAGAATCGCAGGCTGTGGAGGCTCTGGATCTGCCTGCGCCTACGTGCTTCCGGTCGCGCAGTCATAGCTACCTGCGGGCCATCCAGGCAGGCTGCTCCCAGGATGAAGATACAGCATCTGTAGACTCAGACTCACCACCACCTACCACTACAGGCTGTATCTATAGCTCCAACACCAGTGAGTACCACTCAGGGCAAGGTGGGACAGAACTGTCAAATATATTCTTTGGTGTTAATTGAGAGGGAGAATATGTTCTACACATTCTTTTACTCTGTTTTGTAATAAAATCCATATTGAATAGGACTTTCAAAATACACAAATGTGTTGAAAATTGGGACTTGTTCTTTGAAGGCACATAGGAAAAGCCCTGCCTATCCTTGAAATCCCACAAACATACAAATCAGAATTAGAAGTACCTTTATTCAGCATGCACTGTACATGTACATACATGTACAAACCTTGGTGTGGTTGGCACTAGAAATATACCACAGGGTATAAGTGACAGCACATAATCTAGAAGAAAACAACAAGACACTGCATACGGTGTATGGTATCTTCCATTTTCAATATTTGTACAATAATTTCTCCACTGGGATCAGTTTCATGTTATGTTATGTTATGTTGTCTTATTTTGTCTTAGATTGCTTATTTATTGGACCTATTTGGCTTCACAATGTTGAAAGCTCTGGAATGCAAAAAAGCAAAATGCACGAGAGTATGTTTATTGAATTAGAAATGCATTTTACACAGAATTTGTATAACCAGAATTGTTGCAGTGCAGTCTCCATTAACATGTTCATTTACATATAAAGCATGTGGCTAAAGGTCTGCAGTTATCAGTGAATGCAATAAAGGCAAAAAAGGCATTCAGCAACAATTAAAGGGACAAAAATGTTAGTGGGGCTGAGTGTCAACAGAACTCTTCTGTGAATGAATGAATGAATGAATGAATGAATGCAGTGTCTTTGGAGAACACAGCATGCCAAAAGTATTGCCCCGGACTAATGGGCTTCACCACCCTACTGACAGAGGAAACCAATGCATTTTTCATGTAATTGTAGCAACTGTAAACAATAGAAAATAAGAGTTTTCTCTCCTTTCAATTGCCACCACATGTAGCTTTCTGATGGTTTTTTTTTTCTAATATCATTATGTTGTCTGGTTGAAAATGGAATTTTGAAGCAGAGTGGAATGTTCAACATTAAACAAAGCCAAATGTGACTGAATTTCCAAGAATCAGTCCTTATCAAAACTACTTTTAACAATTAAAAAAGTTACACTAATATTAATTAATCCTAATTTTTATTAATTGAAGTTTACATGGTTAAAGTTAGAGTCTCTGTCAGCAACATTGTGTTGCAGATAATATGGTGCTTTATAGTTTCTTAAGCAGGACAATATGAGCAAACACACAAATGCTGGCACATTACATGCAAATGTACTGTTATGGGTTTGAAAACAAATGTGAGGAATTACCTGATTATCTACCACAGCATTTTCCCACACAATTCATACCATCACCAAAAGCAGTGAGTAGCTATCTCAAGTTACATCAAGAAATATTTTTATTTCCTCTGTTTGTTTGACATACTTATAATTTCGCATTTGACTCCTTTACATTAGAAATATTCTGTTCGGATGTATAAAGTAATCTATTTCATATGAAAAAGATTGTTGAATATTACAGGGATAGACACATCTGGGTGATAAATAAAGTCATAATATTGGGTTAGGGAGAAAAGGATACTGAAAACCTAAAACACCAAAATCTGCTTCTTCAATTCTACAATGGTAAGTCAAACATGTATGGAAATATTAACCTTGATTTAAGTTTTATGCACAAGTTATAAAGTTCATTGTTCAATTTTGTCACCTTCAGTGCGATGTTTAATGTTGCGTTTTTTAGTTACAAAAATGAGAGGAAATCATGATTAATTTGGTATTTTTTACATTGTATCTACATGGCAGTGTTACAGTGTCTTCCATCCACAATGGATGGAAATTTTTTCGTAGCTAGATACTACTGTTGTGGTGAAGAAGAGAAGCGTCCGTTCCCGCGGCGTCATATTTAATACAAATGAAACGCACCTATCATGACGCACATTCACAAACAAGGATATACAGAGATTTGAACCAATCATTGTCGTCCTCGATGAGTTCGGGAACCAAAAATGTCCAATCGTTTTTGGACCGTTGTTACCGAGAAAACGTGGACTCCAATCCTCATTGTCAAGGGCGTGTTCTACAAATCTTTTCTTCAAAGCGTCGTTGTGTATCTGACGGCAGGACATTGTAGTCTGTCTGCCCCGCTCAACAATATTTCATGAATGAACAGAAAATAAGGATTTTCGCGGCACTCCGGAGAAAGTAAGGTTTTCTGCCATTTTTCTGCTGAGCATTGGTGATTTGATTTGATTGTCGTTGTTAGACGCTGTCAGCGCGCTAGCAACAGTAAGCTAACGCGAGCTAACGTTAACGATGGGTTGGCTAGGCTAGCTAACGTGGATGAAGAAAGGGAGAGAACCATCTGGTTAGCAAGCTAGCGAAGCTGGTATCCAGCAAGGTGGCTGGTGATGACAGTCTAGCGGTAACCAAGCGCTACCGTTAGCAGCGTCTCATTGTTCGCTTGCTAACATCATTTCTCTATTTGGATCTAGGCAACCAACCATAAACGGTAACGTTAGTCAGCGTTAGAACACATATTCGAGTGACGAGACGAGAGGCACGAGTTAATAAGCGTTTACTGGCCGGTAGTACTAACGTTAACTAAAGCGTCAAGAGCCGACTAGACTGGTCTGTACCCGGCTAGTTCGGCTAACCTAACCATTCACGCCCGTTAGCAGTCGTCACTGCAGAGATAGCTAACGTTAGCTAACGTTAATATAACGTGTTAGCTAGGTTACATAGTCAGCTACGCCCTGCCAACAAACTCTCATTGATACACAGCTTGCCGTAGTAACGTTAAAGGTATACTGACACGGACTAACGTTAGTCGTAAGACAATAAAATGACTGGCGACCTGTGAAGAATCACAGACAGTCTCACGGCACATTTCTTCAACTTGACACAGTAACTTGTAGCTGTACCAATACTGTTAAATAGGTTTTATATGTGTAATTTCATATTATATCAAGGCATGCAGGCGATAGAGCCATACTAATTTAGCGACGCTTACACCAGCATGTGACAATAATGCCATCACACAGGCGCTGAGATAACTGAATCGGCATTAGAGTTAGAGTTGTCCCTAGAGTTATATGACCCTTTTTTCAGCACTACTATTTGGTATTGCTGTTCATATTCTGGTTGCATGATTTTCGCCCGACCACGTCACAGAATACGTCTTGACCTTTACCTGCCATGACGGAAGATGAAATCAGCTGACTTCTACGTTGTTTTGATGTTTCTTCTTTGATCCATAAAGGTAGTAGCACTGAGGATAGATGTAATCACTCAATGTCTGGAAGCACTGCTTTGCTAAATTATTTCACTGTACTTCATCAAATGTCATCTGAAGTGTAATGGCTATTTTTGGTTAACAGTAGGCCCTCTGTGCCATTTTGATTCAGTAGCTACCATGTGTTAAGACCAGAGGACACAATCAATAATTTATCAGTTTCCTGCCCTGTGTATACAGAAGGCTGGTGCTTTGCAGTTAAGCAGTTGTGCTACTTCGGAGAGCTTTTAGCCAGTAGACATGGATGCTCACTATAAGGCATAGAAAAGTTCTATGTGAATAAAGTTTATTATTATTATATATCCCGATATCAGAATAATACTGAAAATAACAATAGCAATGTTTCTCTCATTTGCTCACTAATAGTGATCAGTATCGGTCATCTTGGTTGAGAATATTTAGCCTTTGTGTCAGAGCTCGCACTATGTTGTATTTACATAATTTTTATTAAATGTTATTTTAGCTATTGCTCAGGAAAATCTGTTTTATTGTTCGTCTAAAGTTGGAAATGTTAAAGCAATATTCCCCAAACACACACCGTTACATTGTAGCAAGGTATGTCCATAGCAAGCAGTGCACATTACATATTACACAGTCCGTCTGTAATACCACGGATAGACTGTGAGTCACCCTACATGGCATTGCACACTATTCTCTCACTCTCATTGATGATATAATTTATGACTCAATGGGCGAAGCCACTGTAGTTCCACAGTGAAGTTAACAACACTCATGCTTCCAAAGAATGTGTGTGGTGCCATTGGTTAAAGGGCAATTCCAGCATGATTTGATTTTTTTTTTTTTTTTTTTTACATTTTCCATCCCCTTAATGTTAACTGTGGCCATATTCACATGCATGTGCCATGATTTAAGATATTTTACACCAGTTTTGCCATAGGGTACCTCTCGGATCCTTTCATTCAGGTTCAGATGTCATAGAAAACGTTTCTGAAGACTCAGAATTTTGTCCTTAAAGTTAATCTATCACCGTGACTGAAAAGGCGCCAATTGTGTGTTCCAACACTGCATCAGAATGCTAACATCATGCTATAAACTTTTACATTTTGAAAGAAGTTCCAGTCACCATTCAGGAACACCGCAGGAGCCAAAATGAGACAGGAGGGGTGTCTTGCTTCCAGTTTCTGCTTTTCTGATTTTGGCGGTTACGTTAGGACCCGCCATCTGTCAATCACAACCTGTTCAAGCCAACAGACAAACCAAAGCAAGATACTTGAGCCAGCTATAGTTGGAAAATAAAGTTTGACTTTACACGGTTATGGATTAAAATTGGCTTCCTCCTCTTTGTTGGGAGTAACTTATAATATTTAGACAGTGTTTATTTGAAAATATTTACTTTATGAAACAACTAAGATGAGGGAAAAATAACAAATAACTCATGAGAAAAACCTTGGAAAACAATCAGCGATGTTAGCAAGGGAATTAAGGAAAGAAAGAAATTCTACTCAAAAAAAAAAAATCAGAAAAATTACACTCCAGATAATATTGAAAGTCTGTGTAGCTGGTTGGTTGGTTAGTCACTCAGTCAGGTGGTCTGTTCACTATTTAACTCGATGTGATAGGGCTTGTGATTACGTTTCAGTTTTGTTTGGGACTTGGGTGACTGTGACGTTTCACTTGTAGTATAGAGAGGTCTTCACAGTGGCACTCTAGTCAGTTTTTCCCATATATACATTCTACTGCGGCAGCCCACCACAGTAAGATCAAATTTTTAATTTTATGAAATTAAATAACATGATAGTGGTTTATATTTGAAGATGTGTCCAATGCCGTGGACTGGCATTGGTATCAAAATCAAATAGATTAGTATCATGACAACACCCACCGGGAGGAAATTAAATGCTTTCTTACCTTGTGTCTCATTTTGAGACCTATTGCAGGAAACATTTCTCAGCTGTACTGGCTGGGAAACTCTCCCAGTTTCACAGCCTGAAGGATTTGACCCAAGAGGCACTTGCCACGTGTCTTCACATCAGCTGATTAGGCTCTTACCCAGGCTGTTGTCCCAGTCCGACAGGCCAGACTAGGAACCACAGGAGGTCTTAAGCGTCTCAGCATCCAACAGATAAGAATGCATAAATCAACTCTTCGACAGTGTAAGGGATGGACTAAATTATTTGGATTTTGTCTCCATTTGGATGTCAGTTCTCAAGGCAAGCTTCTTTTTATTCTTTTAGTGAGTGATTTACCTTGTGGTTATATTTGGAATACCAGCTGAAGTAGTAAGTGACAGAGAGCGACTTTTGTGCTACAGTCAGTAAAGTTGTTTGTTTTACTTATTTACTTGGTTTAGGTGTCAAGTCTTTGTGTTGAATTGTGTGTACAGTAAGTGGTTTACACTTCTTGTCAGTGAGATCCTGTCAGGTTGCATTGTCCAGCAAATGGCAGCTTGTCTGTCTTAACTGTCTCAACAAATATCCTTCTCTGTCTTGAGGCTTATCCACCCTGCCCACTGTTTTGCTGCCTTTCCAATTCTACCTTTGGGCCCCATGGGTGTTTATCATTTTCTCTATAACACAAGTCATCCTCAGCCATGTGTCCTAGCTTAAGCTATCAGTCCAGGACTCCCACAGCCTGTCACCCTGCAATACTATCTCACAGTAAGACTGCTAATCTAGGACACAGCTTGTGCTGCCATCTCCTTGTGTGATATTTGGAATGTAACTGGGATCATCCAGAGTAGGTAATAATAATATATACAATCTGTAGGTGATGCATATATCTTTCTGCTCTGTGTTGTGTATTTAGGAACTAGTTTAGTAGGAACTTCTGTGTAACTGCAGAATTTGGGAATTTGACAAATCAGCACTATCTCCGCCGCTAAAGAAATTCACTCTAGAGCCTAATTAACACTCTTAACTGTAAGTCAAAGTTGCTCAAGATTATGCCCAGCAGTAATCAAAATGATCAAATCCCAAACTAGGACATCAAACAGGCACACCCCAAAATGGGAGTGAAGCTAGTCTTGCTTTCCTAATCAATACTAGTAGCATGAATACAGTGCATGTAAATATTAAAATATATACGCTCATGTGACCATGTTTTATCCTGCCGATGAGAGCCCATTAGTGGACATCCGATAGCTCTCACACAGACATGCTGATGGAGCCTGAGCGCACCCCGAGGCAGACACTGCATGGCATTTCATACGTGAGGAAGTTCAGTTAGCACGTGATGACCAGTGCGATTTTAATTGATCTTAACTGCTTTAAGAGCAAGAGAGAGCCTTAGAGCCCCTCAAGAAGTGACTCTCAGACCACTGCTGTCCATATACTTTTATCTTCCTCTAGAAAACATTTGGTAGCAGTGCAAACAAAGCCAATGGATTTATTCACATTCAGTTTGCATGTTGCATATCCCTAAACACTAGACCGAGCATGTAGGCAGGCTAGAGCTTTCCTAGAATAGGTCTTTGATAAAGCAGTCATTATGATGAAGGACCTTTGTTGGTTTGGGGGAAGGGTAACATGCAGGTTTATTGCCTCTAGGATCCTGAAGAGGAAGAGCTGGAGGGTGAGCAGCTGAGCACTATTAGCTGGGCCTGCCCCAGAGAACCAGGTCCTGGGCAGCTTATCCACCTCGTAATCACCTCCGGGCACCAAGCCCATAGGTAGAGGAGACGGAGCCAGCCATCATGGCACAAATCAAATTGGGACAGTAAAATGGATTGTGCTCTTTGCTAAGGGTGTGAATAATTTGCGATTAGCCTACTTCACTATGACTGGATGCTTGTAAACAGCATTTAGCCTATTTCGTTGTAGTTTCTGATGAATCAGGCTATTCTTTAAAGAGCCAAGTAAAAAAAAAAAAAAAAACATTCTCATGATTAACTGTCGATTACTATTTGGCTTCAAGGAAATGGCCTGGAAGAGTGGAAATGTTTATGTAAAGCTTTATAGCTGTGAGAGACAGAGCAGCCTTGCAGACACAACAAATGTGACAGCCATGTGTTCAGACTCGGGTTGCAACATGGCACATTAATTAACTTTAAAAATGTCAGACATTTATGGCGGGTATTCCAAGAATGTGTTTCATTCTCAGGGAAAAAAAATTCTTCCTTTGTCCTTGGCTGGATGTGTTCCCAGATACGAGACTGTTGCTGCAGTGAGATGGGTGGCATCAGCTACTGGAGGGAGTATGTGGACTGGATTCCACAGCCATGTTTGTGTATATTGGTGGTATTTAATGAGGGCTTTACTGGTGCTGTGAGTCACTGGCTGATGACAGAAGTGCAGCTCCCTCAGAATTACAGGGTGTTAGCTTGCAATTTAAATTGAAGCCACTACCGGAGAGAACAAATACCACATTTTTTATACAGATGCAAAGCCACGAATCTTGAATTACTTTTTGGGTAATCTACATTTTTAGAAATAATTCATCTGACATTGTGTTCCAGTAAATGCCGAAATTGGAGTTGCAGAATTTGTTTACTGTCTTTTTCCCACCCCTGTCAGACATCTGTTGATTCTAGCTTGCCAGCCAGCCAGCTGTTTAAATAGCATCTACAGAAAGCTACCACAATGTCTTGTTAGCCCTTAGAGAGAGCCTGTGGCTTTTGCCTGGTTTTTCATGTTATTGTACTCCAGTTACTCCATTTCAGTCACCACAATCACCACACTCAAGTCAGACTCTGATGACTAGAATAAGAGCCGCCCACAAGCACCAGTCCTCTTTCTCAGCCCTGAGTCACACTGTACTTGTTCACTGGTAATTCCCCTTTTGGCCTTAGTGCCAGTCTCTACTGTAAGAGCTTGTGAATTTTGTTTCATATTTCTGTCAGAATGTGGCAGCAGTGTGCACGAGTCTGTACTATATGCTAGGTGTTGATGACTCTAATCTGTAATTTAAGTACAATAGAGGTAACTATTTTTAGTGAAAACTATTTGACTTGTTTAAAGAAATGTCAAAGCAGTGTCCTGTAGTTTACACAGTCTGTTGATCATAAACTTTAATGGTTATAACTCTTCATAAGTTTATTATTTTATGGGTAGTGTTTAGGAATTACAGTTCAAAGTTTTCAGTCCACCAGCATTTTCTATAAGTCAAGATAAGTATCCAGTTCATTTCTTATCATCCATAACATGTAGAATTCTGAAAGGGACAGTAAACCCAGTTAAAAATGTGTCTATTCTTATTTATAGCGGAGCAACAGTTCTGAAACCAAGATTGAAACCACAATACAAACGTTTGCGGTCTTGTGGTTGTCCATGTACTCACTGACCTGGTACTCAGTACTGGCCGATAGTCAAAGTTCTGTACTCAGTATTGGGAGTGAAAGATGGTATTGGTGCATCCCTATATGCAAAATGTTTTACCAGCTAACATTGCTGTAGAGCTCACTAGCAAAAGACATACACTTTGGAGGCTTGTAGTAGGAGAATTGATGTGAGAAAGTCCACAACTGATGCTATTGCTAGCTAAAGAGGGCACAGCTCAATCTGGTTTTGCTAGTGCTCACCCTCTGATATAACGTCACATTGGTAAAAAGATGGATTAATATCCACAAACAGAAGAAGGGTCTGCAGGGGCCTGCAGTACTAGTGTAAGAGACGGCTACTCCCATCACTTGCCCTAACCTTAGCCTCAGTGGGGTGGGTGTTTCTTGTACTGATGTACTGAAGCACTGTGGGTGCATGTTTTGTACTAGCAACAGGCTGCATCTGGATATACTTGAGGAACAGCACAAAATTGTCATGCTGTGCTAACAATCTAACAGTTACTGTTCCTCACTACTGTTTGTCAAGGCTAGTGGGGGATAACACGTGCAGCTGAAGAGTCAATCAAACGGGACAGGAGGGGTAAAAACTGAGCTTTGTTCTGATTGGATTGATCCACTCTGACCTGTGAAAGATATCAGTCGATAGGCCTCTGTCTATTTTCTTGTCTGTCTTGCAGTTTCTTGGTGTTATTTCTATACCCAATGGTCACAGTAAAATCATTTTGAGGAGAAATTACATATTTTAGTTTCCTTTCCCTTTAATGTAATAGAAGGACATCGGGTGAAGAAAAAATGCAACACAGGTGAATAACAGTTGCTTTTTTGTGTTCATGTATTAAATTGTTCCTCAAGCAAAGAATTTTAATCAGTTTAATTTACCCCTTTTGCCAATTTTTGTTGCTAGATGTAATGCTACTTAAGTGAAGTTATTGGATTTAAAATACCACTGTAAAAACAATGTAGCTTCAAGACCATACCTGTTTACTTTAAAATGCAACGTACCTCGCAGCCCCATTTGTAAGGAATCCAGTTCCTTTTGAAGTTCACTGAGGAGGGATACAATAACATAATTATATCTTCAGGGTATAGATAATGTTTTCAGCTGTGAAACTATAATGCATTTGCAATTGTTGATGTAGTTGGTGAACAGTACTGTCCTGTTGCTGGCTTCACATTCTTAGTGTCTGTCAGGTACAGTGATGAAGTTGTCCTACAGTATGTGACAGTCCTCAGAGTAAGAGGACAGTGAAGAGTGGCAAGTAAAGCAAAGTCCCCTAGGGGACGGACTGACGTCAATGGAACACATCCTCCTGCAGGTTGACAGCAAACACAGACGGTAGCCCAAAGAACAAACTAATAGGCAGCGATAAGGACAACAAACAGATTTGTTTCTGCGGGTTGCTCGTGTTTGTTTTTTTCTTTTGGGTCTCTGCTTGATGAGCAGCAACTGGGTGTTGTGTAGCAGCATAGTTATATTTTTATTCTTATAGTGATTTGGGTTTTGATTGGTTTCTAAAGACTTCAGTCCTAAAATTCAGGTTTTTCATTCTATATCTGTTTCTCCTCTCTGTCATCAGTCAGCAATAGGAAGGCTCCTCCTCCAGTCCCACCCCGCACCACCTCCAAGCCCCTCATCTCAGTGACAGTGCAGAGCAGCACTGAGTCAGCCCAGGACACCTACCTGGACCAGCAGGACCGCGGCAGCGAGGTCAACAGCCAGTCAGGACGCAGCAATTCCTCC